>JAURVB010014738.1:0-18102 GCA_033002965.1 Piper betle | reverse complement strand
TGGTTGTTGCCAAAGATTTGCCATGGTTTAGGGACGCTATAGCTCTTAGCTAGTTCTTGTTTGTTGGTTTGATGTTGTATGCATTATTATTACTAGGTATATGATGCTGGGCTGGACAAGGTTATTCTTTGTAAGATTTGCAGATTTTGTAGGTGTGAAACAAAATCTCGTTTGTGTTGAGTATTCGAGAGTGTTAGCTAGAAGTGATCAAAGATTGCAGTACCTTCTTCTTGATAATAATAAGTTCCATTCCAAGCATGTGCATACGTAAGACATGTTTTGGACCTATGCTTGTATAACAAGTGGCTGGTCCTTGTTTAATTTAACATATAGTAACAAACACAGGCTGTACAAATAGGTGCTTAAAAATGTTAGACATATTCTTAAAAATGTCTCTCTAAAAATATCAGATATATTCTTTAAGAAAATATCTCTTAAAAAATGTCAAACATATTTCAGATTTGAGGATGAGTTTGTTGAATGTCAAGACATATTACTATATTTGAGGATGTTGATGATGAAAAATTTGGTTCACACATTTGCGCAAGGTGTGTCGCAATTCGTAGAAAGGTTGCTTAATGATGAACGATTTGGTTCACAATTTGCACAAGGTGTGTGGAACTTATGAAAGGTTCTCTTGTTATTGTTAAAAGACCTTTTGTTATTGATAAAGGGAAGAAGTATTGTAGTTTATACCGGACCAAGACAAGTCTAGTTCGAGTAGACGTTAATATTTCCTCATTTGATTCTACTGCTAATTTGTGGCACCATCAATTGACATACATGAGTGAAAAGAGACTAGAGACTTTGAAGAAGCTAAATCTTATTCTCAAAGTCAAGGACATCACAATTAGTCCTTGTGACCACTGTTTGGTCGAAAAACAACAGTAGTGATGATCCTTTGCAAGCACAAGTACAAGAAAGTTAGAAGTTCTTGAGTTGGTACACTCGGATATGTGTGGGCATATTGAGGTAAAAATTTCTGGCGGTTCAATTTATTTTGTCACTTTTATTGATGATATTTCTAGGAAGGTGTGGGCTTATGGCATGAAAAATAAAAATGATGTTTTTGGCATATTTAAGAATTTTTATGTATTAATTGAAAGAGAAACAGGTAAGCCTTTGAAATGCCTTAGAAGTAATAATAATGGTGAATATTATTTTGTTGAATTTAATGAATATTGTAGCAAACATGGGATTGTGGCATGATAAAATGATTCTTTATACTCCCCAACATAATGGAGTGGCTGAAAGGATAAACATGACCATTTTTGAGAGTGGTTAGGAGTATGTTGTCTTCAGCTAAATTGTCTAAAAGCTTCTGGGTGAGGCTGTGAGTACAACTTGTTATTTAATCAGTAAATCTCCTACACATGCCCTGGACAGTGACAAACTAGAAAGGGTTTGGAGTGACAAAAATGTTTGTTATCTCCATTCTGAGTAGCTTGTTGTAAAGCCTTATATATTTGCCTAAGAAACAAAGGGCTAAGTTTGACTTAGAGCCGTAGAATGTATTTTTCTGAGATATGATGATAATGTTTGATATAACCTTAGGATCCTACGAATGAAAATTGATTCAAAGCAGAGATGTGGTTTTCATGGAGGATCAAACAATTGAGGACTTTGGCAAAGAAGGTGTTCCTCAAACAAAAATCTCAGGAAAGGTTTGAAAGGATAAAAGGAACATTCAACCTCAACTAGAAGTGGAGAGGCGACTTAGATGACACAATTACTTTTCATCTAGTGATGATAAAGGTGAGGATGTGGTATCTGATGATATTTCTAATGAGTTTGTTTATGATATTGACAGGAATAGGGAAATTTTGATCAAGGGCAGCCAACTCAATTTGAGGAGATCAAATGCGGAATCAGTTCCATTAACAGTTACATCCATCGTCGAAATACGAATCAATTAACAAGCGAAAACTAGGAAATTTCACAGAGGCTCAAAACCCATGTAGAAAGAAGAAGGAAGGAAGGGCAACGCAAGATGAGATGAAATTTTTATATGAGAATCAATCTATGAGGCTAGTTGATCTTCTTAAGGTACATAATGGAGAAGCAAATAGAAGCATCAGATCAACAGGAAGAAGACACACAACCTGCACAAGGTAATACAGGCAATAAAGTCTCGACATACAGTATTAACATAAAAATTTTTCTTTATTACAAACACCTTTATTAAACTACTTTAATTTATCCCATGTTGATTGAAAATTGAACAGTTAGACAAGGGATCATTCTTCACAAAGACCTGAGACATAAACACATAAGGTAGACAACCCAGATAGCCATGGCAAACAGACAGGACAAAGAGCGATATTGCTCAGCTAAACTCCAAACCCGTAGTAGCTGAAGACAAAGAAACAGAATATCTCATTAACCAAACCAACCAACCTAATAACAAGGCTAAATGATCACCCACATAAATCTTTGGATCAAAGTTGCTGAATTTAATTTGAATGTTCAAGAGAATAAATAGAGTCCAACTGTAGACCACATGAACTGGCAACAAGCATGCAGGGAGCATTGACCAAATGCATCCAAAGTTCAGACTTAAACAAATTGAGACTAGAACAACGAAGATGTTACATAGATACAGGATCGAAACTTGCATCACCGAACAAAGACTGCCAAAGAGTTCTTCAGTTTTTTAAAAGTTACCAGAGATAGTACGTCGATACATTCAATTGGTTTGATGAATTGCCATCATAGCGAAAGAAAAACAAATCATCCATTCAATTTCGATCCACATCAGAGTCATTGTCAGGCTACATTGATGCAAGCAATCACAGTGAAGGATGATTCAGTGAACAGTGCGATGAATGTGCTGGTATTAACAACATATCCTATTCTGTTCCAATGTTAATACAGAGAATTTACCTTCTGTTGCAACTTTACTTTATATCAGAAATGAGACAAGACATCCATGAAAATCAAGAAATTAACTAATGGGTAACCAATGACCAAATACACGTGGTAGCAACAGCAGTGGCAATAATATACTACGTCATTAGAGCTACTTTTACTTCATCTCAAAAATTCTTGCATCTTTCGACTCTTATCGACGCCTTACCATCAATATCCGTAGCTAATTGACCTCAACCCTTCCAGGTGCATCACCTTGGGCCATGTTGGCCCAGGTATAGAGGAAGCTATATCTTCGATGGATCAGCAGATCCTCTAAATCCCCTTGCCTGCTCCCGCAAAGATGGAACGAGGATTCGCCTTCATTGCCTACAGTCAATACATTGTTGATAATCAATGTCCACAACATTGCATGGCAAATTATACAGAAATGGTTATTGGAGTTTCATTTGACAATTTCAATCAGTTATCTGTTACTTAGCTTTCTCTCCCTCTTAATCATTCAATCTGAGGTTCAAAACATGAATCTTTTTCTTCCCTGGCTTTGAACTGGCCGTCTCAATCAACAGACGTAAATTATGAGCAACATCAGGTGGCGCTACAAGCACAGAGAAATGCAGAGTAAGAGCAAGTGCACTGACAAAGAAGCAGGAATTGGAAGTAGTTATTCCCATAACAAAGTTGGCCCTGCAGTATAAATTTCCTAAATATATAAGTGAAGTGGCAAAGAAACAAACCAACTTTTTAGTTCCACATTTTTTTCTCTCTTTTCACATATCCTATACAATAGATAAGTTAAGCTACAAAAATGCGTCAAACAACAACCTAACATTCAGGCTCACCTGAAATCCATTCTACTTAATCCATCCTCAAATTTCACATTCACAGGCCTCATGCAAAGAAATCAAACTCCCCGTTCAATGGATTACCATCTCAGAAGTCAGAACATCCAAACAGCAAAACCTGGTACAGTTACATCACGAGATTTTCAAGAATGTGATGCAGTCAGACCAATGAGAGACCATCCAGTCCTTTCCATTTTCAACGGGGATCAAGCCCATCATCACTATTTTTTAAAAAAATATTTGATTGGAAAGATGATGACGACGACGACGATGACAAGAATGGCGCATAGTAATGATGTTCAGGACACGTGCTAAATAGTTACAAGGGTACTAATGCTAAAAGCTTGTGTGATAGGATTTCAAGGACAATTGGTAAATAAGGTAATGGTTGTAGGCGGGATAGTAGTAAGTAGTAGAATGAAAAAATTAAAAAACAAAGGAGTTGAGAATTGTATTTTTACAGGAAGCACATGAAATGAAAATTTTGTTCTTCTCGTCTCTATCCTCTCTGATCTGATCGTCCTCTCCACCCTCTTACTCCTCACCTCCTTCTCCTACCCCTTTCTTCTCCTCCTAGTTCTTCCCTTCTCTACTCGTCCTCATTCTTCCTCTTACTCTCTCACATCTTTCCCAATCTATTTCCCTCTCATTATCCCTAAATTCAGTTCTTCAAATTCTTACCATCGCCAACCAAAGAAATCATATTCAGTCAGGGAGGATGGTAACTGTGCTGTTTACCTCATCTCCCAAAAAGCCTCGGCGACTCAGAAAAACAATCTTTTAACATTTATCTTGAATGCTCTCAGGACCAAGCATCATTGTTGAGCTTCACATGTAAATCAGCTAAGGCAAACACTGCCCAAGCTCATATTCTAATATTTTTGCGCAAAGTAGGGCGACTGACTGATGCAGGGAATTTAGCAACAATAGAAATTTCTATGTTTTTATTACTATGAAACTTTTGTTTAGTATTCTCCTTGTGTTATTGGCCTCTTAAGAATTAAGTCTACAAGAAAAGTAGTCATAGACATTGGTTTTGAAAGTTTGATTGTTGGAATAAAATTCGGGTTGGGGGGATTCTAAAATTGCATCCTCTTCTTCATGTTCTTTCTCTATATTCCCCCCAACCAATTAAAAGAGCTTGCTCTCCTCGATGTCCTAAACTCCTTCATTCCTTCCACACCAATCCCCATCATCGATCCTTTGGCTTTCACACCACATTGAATAACCAATTATCCTTATTGGTTATGCGAAACCTTAAATGTTCATCAGCTAAACGCCTAAATAAAGCAAAAAAGATGGAAGTTTTCACTCTCACACACCCCCAATTACGATCAAAATCTTGAAGGGCATATACA
This sequence comes from Piper betle, assembly GCA_033002965.1. Classification (NCBI taxonomy): domain Eukaryota; kingdom Viridiplantae; phylum Streptophyta; class Magnoliopsida; order Piperales; family Piperaceae; genus Piper; species Piper betle. Next base: position 13,031 of record JAURVB010014738.1, on the reverse strand, counting down.
ACGTAAAGAAAATTCGAACTTGAATGCCAACAAAGTAATAAAAGTTTCGAGCCATTTCCACATTGTTTACAAATTAGAACTAGAACATCATTAATCTAAGCACTTAATAAATTCAAGAGTAACGCGGATCAGAAACTTAGCTAATTAAAATTGGGCTTTATCATCGATTTTCGAACTGCAAATAATCCATCGCAACTCTAATTTTCCCAAACGCAAGCTGGGAACGTCAACGGTCCGGCGTGTCCAGTTGATATGGCCAAGATGAAATGTCTATTCTACCCCTCCTTGCTCTCTCTTTAAAACCCAACAGTAACAAATTTAATCTATCAAAATATAAAAAATATAATAAAAATACCGCTTCTACGATATCTCACAAAGTTTAATTTTTCTTAAAAAAATATAATAAAAAAACGTTTCACTGTTTAAGATTACGGATTTGAACTCGACTAACCTCAATTTTAATTTTTTTATTAATAAGAGTTAATCTAATTGCCCTAAAAAATACAATAAACATAAAAAATATAAATTAAATACTTATAGTTTATCTTTTTATTTAATTAAGATACACTTTTAAAGTCAACCTAAATTTATATCTAATATATTAAATTATTAGAGTTTATCTCATTATCCAATGACAATTTATGTATAAAATTAAAATTTATTTTATATAAGTCATATATGGTGTGACATCTTGCATAATTCTAATAAACACTACCCTTCTTTCCAAAGTAAATTATTTTGATTTTTTAGGATAGGTTTATAATGAAGTAAAACAATTTGATAGTTTTACTCTCAAATGAATGTTTTGTGTGTTCTAAAATTACTTATATTTTAGATTTTATAGCTCCTTTGAAAATATTTATTCTGACAAATTATTATATTGATTATTCAAATTATAATTCTTAATTTAGGTAAGATTATTTTTTAGATTTTTCCTCTAATAAATATCAATATTAAAATATTTAACGTAACCAATAATGGTATTCCAACTTTCCCCCTCCATCCTTGCCCTCCAAAAATAAATAAATAAACCCTCTATCTAAATCAACCCAAAAAATAACTCAAATTCTACAACGAGAGATATTATTAACTTTAAATTTAAAATTGCTATAAATTATTAAATTATTAAAGATTACCATTAAATAGTGAATAATGCATTTTATTATCATTAAATGATAATTTTTTTATTTATAAATATTTTTATTATTTATTTTATATTTATTTATTAAATTTTGAATGGTGAGTCCCATTAATCCATGTGAATTCTAACGGTAGCTGATGTATATATGCCTCTGCGTGTGTGTGTGTATATATATATATATATATATATATAGGGTAATGTGTTTCTCAGCAAAGGGCAGAAAACCTTACCTGCGCCCATCTGTGATCCTGGCCGTCCATGCATCAGGACGGTCCAGATTAAAGTATTCGTCCTCCATATCAAATTCCTTGTGCAGCGCCGCTTCCTCCGCCCACCACCGCTCCAGCCACTGTGACTGCCGCCTCCTCCTCCCGTTGCCTCTTCCTCCCACCGCCGCTCCAGGCCTTGCCACCGCCGCCTCCTCCTCCCACCGCCTCTCCAGCCCTTGCCACCGCCACCTAGGCCTTGCACCGCCGCCTCCTCCCACAGGCCAGATCTGACCTTGCCACCAGGTAGGCTCTTCCTCCCATCCTCCGCCTCTCCAGGCCTTGCCACCGCCGCCTAGGCCTTGCCACCGCCTCCTCCTCCCACCGCCTCTCCAGGCTTTGCCACCGGCTAGGCTCTTCCTCCCACCTCCTCTCCAGGCCTTGCCACCGCCGCCTCTCCGCACCATCGCCGGTCCCGGCCCCTTGGCTGCCGTGCACCCCCTGCACCGCCGCCGGCCGCCCACGCAAACTATATCCAACACCCACCAATCCAACATAACAGTATCTCATCTCCCCAATTTCAGGTCCGTTTTCTAATCCCTCATGTTCCAGCTATCCTTTGGCATTTTGGGTTTTGTTTATATGATTTGTTTACCTCATTTTGAGGGCTTATTGTTGGAATGCGTTTATGTGATTGAATCTTGGTTTGTATTGATTGAAAGCTACATTTGTTTATTTTTGAAATTTTTTAGCATGGCATGGAGTAGCTTTGGATGGTTTATGTGAAAGGGTTCTTTCTTCTCCTCTGTGTGTGTAAACTGCAAAGTGATTTATTTTCACTCTTTTCACAACTTAAATTTACGGTTCTGCATTGCCATCTCAGTTATTTTCCTTAGAATGACTAGCTTTGGAATTGAAATTTAGTTGGACTTGGATGGTTTACTTATTGTGTTGGCAATTTAATGTTGTTGCGTCTTTGTCCAGGTGGCTGAGCGTGCATTGTTCCTATGGAAGAATGATCACGTAAGAAACCTGATTATTCAGCTTTGGAAAATAATATTTGTAGTCATTGGAATCAAGCTGTTCAAAGTCTGACGCTTAATGTAAGGAAAATATTCTCAGATGCTCATCCAGAGATGTTTGGAGAATGCATGCTCACTTTCCAAGAAGATGAAGTAAAGGAAAAGGAGCTGCAAGATCTGGTGATAGAGGCAACCACCCAGTATTCTTGGCTTGGCGGTACTCATTTTGAGTACACCTCGAACATTTGTTTATCATGTAAAGATAAAACTTCCACCTTGAGTGTTCAGAAAAAATTTCAATCTTTTTTGTCCCAAGATGTTATATGAAATTGGTTTATTGAAGCAGTGGCGTGAAATCTTTATATCAACTTCTGAAGGCTTAGACCTTGAGGTTTGTCCCATGCTTAAATGTTTACTTATTATTTTAGATCATACTTCATCGGTATATTAATTATTTTTAAGCATGTGGTCATGAGCTATCTTTCAAGCAATGTAACCTTCAAAATGCTTTCTCTTAATTATCAAACAGGCAACTATTAATTATTACCACCGAAAGTAATATAAATTACAAACTGCAACTTTTGATTTTTCTGAAGGTTGATAGTTCTGAAGTTATCATACAGAAAGTTCATACATACAAAAGAGAAGATAACATGCTGAAAAATAAACTTCTGAACAAAAAGAAAATTTACATACAACCAAAAAACAAATACAGCTAATAACACCAAGAAATAACCATCTCGTTACTTATTTTCTCTTAATACAAAGGAACTTATTAAGCAGGATTGGTGGCAAGTGAAGCAATCACGAGGTCGTAACTGCTTGGTTTCCAAGCTGAGTGTTTTTGAGAGCTCCTTCAAGATAGCCGTCCCCTCAACCCCTTCCGGTCGCCATTGTTTTGACGTGTTCTCCGCCAGATTGAAACTGTATAACCAATTACGTGAAATGTAAAAAAAGTTGTAAGAAATTCCCATTTGTATTTATCATGCCATAATGATTGTTAAGCTGATCTAAACCAATCTCTGTGCCAAACCTCAAAAAGAATTTATTCACCTTACCTTCTGCAGCTCTAACTTAGATGCAATTGATTACGAAGGCCAAAGCGGCACCCCCAAAAACAATTGTGGTAGCTAGAGCAAATGCTTTTCCAACTACAAGTGGTAGCAAAAGCCGCGCCGGCGCGAGCAGCATCTGGACGGCCTCGATGGCCGGAGCGGTGGAGGGTCGTGCTGCCGTCGGGAAGCAGGACCGGCTGACGTCAACGGCTGGCCCGGCGGCCACAATCAGCCTCATCATGTTGAGGCTGCCGTAGGTGTCGGCCACCATGAGCGGCGTCCGCTGCTGAAGCACCATTGCCCTCGCCTGGTCGCCGCCGCTCTGGCAGCGTACCCAAGATGACGGAGGGTTGGGGAAGGAGGGGGTGGACGCAATGGCGGCGAGAGACCGGTAGGTGGCGGGGTAGCAAGGGTCGGAGGCGGCGGCCGGGGCAGCGAGGGTCGAAGGCGGCTTATGAAATTGGGTGAAGTGGACATGCTTAAGTTTTTATTATACATATATTAATATAGACCGTCCATGTAAATCATACACACACACTAAGGCAGCAGTTGTCCCTGTCTTTATCGTTTCCAACCGGCTTATAAATCATGGGTAACGTAATTTGCTCTCCATTTTGCTCACTCAACCAACAAATGTCAACAGGGTAGTGACAATCCCTTATTCTAGGGAAGGAGCCACAAGTGACTCTTCTCAAACTCTCAAAAGGAAAAGAAGGAGCAGCTGCCACAGCCTCGAGATCACCGGTGCCCCCTTTACATCAACTCTTACCCATTGGCACGTCGTTAATACATACAATAACACGCACACACGGCCAACATCCTATTCCCATTTTGCATGCACAAAGACAGCGCCGTCCACCTTCTAAATTAAAAAGAATCAACAGACAAAAAAATCCGGCATGTCTGGTACCTTCTCAAGGCAACCCAAATGGCATTCTCTCTGAACCGCAACGTGCCGGGTGCTGGCGCCGACACGACCACCTCCGAAGTCGACGTGTGAGCCCCATGCATCGCCATGGCTGCTGCACAGAGGAGATGATCACTTGTTTTCTTAATCACACTGCTCCCCGCCAAAAAAGTGGGAAGTACTAATAAAAGTGCTGGTACGTGGCTAAGGGTAGGGAGCCATGGAGGGGACAACGATGAGGAGGTCGACGATGGGTGGGAGGGAGAAGAGAAAGACGGAGGAGAATGGGACGAGGAGGAGGACGAGGAAAGGGTGTATGAGGGGGAAAGGCGGGCCGGAGAACGCATTCTGCCCATACAGAGGTGTGAGGCAGAGGACATGGGGGAAGTGGGTGGCCGAGATTCGGGAGCCCGTCCATGGCACGCGCCTTTGGCTCGGCACCTTCAACACCTCCATTGAAGCCGCCCTCGCCTACGACGACATCGCCCGCCGGCTCTACGGCGACGACGCCAAGCTCAACCTGCCGGACATCCACGCCCAGCCCACCGATGGCAGTACGTCTCCTGCTCAAGCCATGGCCACCACTAGTACCACTGATCATCATCATCACATGGCGACTTCGGCCTGGGAAGTGGACAAGACCCAGAACGAGGAGGTGTCGGGAATGAATGGGAATGGCGGTGGGGGGGATGGTGGAAACGTGGAGATGTTCTGGGAGGAGATGGTGAGGTTGGGGCGGGCGGTGGAGGATGGGGAAAGGTGGGGGTACTATATGGACAGCTTTGACATGTTCGGGAGCAAGTTTTGATACGAGGAGGATGATCATGAGATCATGTGTTGCTCCCATGGCAGCATACTGTTCTGATCTTAAATGCTGTTTTCATGATTTTCTGTGCTAGCTCGTGTTTGCTGATCAATGTTGTTGCCAAAGATTTGCCATGGTTGAGGGACGCTATAGCTCTTAGCTAGTTCTTGTTTGTTGGTTTGATGTTGTATGCATTATTATTATGATGAGTATATGATGCTGGTTTGGACAAGGTTAGTTTTGTGTGATCTGCAGATTTTGTAGGTGTGAAACAAAATCTCGTTTGTGTTATATTCGAGAGTGTTAGCTAGAAGTGATCTAAAGATTGCAGTAACTTTCTTTCTTGTTGGATAATAAGGTTAAGTTCCATTCCAAGCATGTGCATACGTAAGACATGTTTTGGACCTATGCTTGTATAACAAGTGGCTGGTCCTTGTTTAATTTAATATATATATGTGGAGGGTATGTGCAAATCTTTCACTCTTAACCATTCATTCATTTTAAATAAATAAATACTACCTGCGAGCTGATTAGGCTTTTGCCTTATAATTCATTGAATGAAATTATCAAGCGTCTCTAGAAATTATATTAGAGAAAGAAATTTTCATTTTAGAAAAGATATGTATTTTGGTTGCTTTGAAATAAAAATGTATCTATATTTAAAAAAAATCACTAAAAAGTTATGTGTGAACAAATTTTAAGAATGTATACTGATGATTAATGAATGTTGTGTGGCTAAACGGAACCGAGTATTTCTCGTCGATCTCTATATTGAAGATTTACTCATGGAACGGCCTAAAACATTACTCTCTGAGCTTGAACTTTTAGGTTCAGGTGAATACTTAGCAACTCCTAAGAGCACTTCATGAACATAGTGAGCTAGTCTCTCAACAATATTTCTGATAAATTCAAAACATTGCTATCACCGAGTCCTCCAACATCCAAAACCCCAAGGCAATGCTTCTTCGGCTGCTCATGATCGCTCTCTCATCTCCTTCCCTTCTTCCCCCTCTCCATCTATGAATGTAATATTGGATCGTATTCTACCTGACAAATCAGTGTTCATCAGAAATTTTGGGGGAGGCTGCCATGAATCATGGTTATACGTTGTCTGATCCTGGGAGTGTTATTTACAATGCCTTCTCCATTAACTGGGCAGAATGGTGAGTTTTGAGTGGTCGTAGATGGTATTAGCGTTGAATTTTGGAGCTTCTTTGATGTTCCTCGTTAGTGATTTTTATTGTGTGTTTTTCTATTCAGATTTGTTTTAGAAAAAGTTGTTGATGTGGAGTACTGTGGTATGATTTTTACCAACGAATAAGTAATTCAAAGTCCATTTGTAGACCGCTCATAATTTTTTTAAGATATTCAATTTAAGTTATGGGAGAAGTAACTTAAAAGTGATGCATATGAACATTTCTTCGTTCTTGTTTTTTGACAACCTATTTCACCACTTGCTTGGTAGCTTATTATCATCCGCAAAAACAGTTGAGTTTTGACAAAGACTAACGAGTATGCATGTACACGGGACAGCAAATGATATTGGAAGTGGTGAAATATTAAGTATATTTTGCCTATTGTGCGAGTTTTTAGTTAATTTATGTGAGGGTATTTTAGATAATCCTTATTTTCCCCCTTTGGGTAATTAAGCTAGATTTTCCCACTAAATAGTAATATAAAAGATGTTCTTAAAAAGCTCAAAATTGTTGTACTTAGAATATAATCTTTTCATTAAATTTGGAGAAAATTTTTTCTTTCCTTTTTTATTTTTTTGAACCATAGGGAGATTGAATGTAACCACCACCTGAAGGTTAGGTTGACCGCAACGCCGCATTCTTTTGGTAAAGTCCGCATCGTCGCCGCCGCCGTCGTCTTCGTTCTTGACTCTTTTCTTTCTGTATCAATCAAATTCCCACAAAACCTCTCGTTTCTCCCTCCCTCCACTCCAAAACCCCTAAACACTCCCCATCACCATGCAAACCCTAAACCTCTCCTCCACTCCCTTCCTTCCCTCTCCTTCCCCTTCCCTTTCTCCCTCCCCCTCCCCAGCCGCCGCCCCCTACCCATCCCCATCCGCGCCACCGCCGACCCTGCCTTCGCCGTCGACGCGAAGCTCAATAAGTACAGCTCCCTCATTACCGAGCCCAAGTCCCAGGGCGGCTCCCAGGCCGTCCTCTATGGCGTCGGCCTCTCCGACGACGACATGGCCAAGCCCCAGGTGGGCATCTCCTCCGTTTGGTACGAGGGGAATACCTGCAACATGCACTTGCTCCGTCTGTCCGAGGTGGTGAACGAGGGGGTGTGGGACGCGGGCATGGTGGGGTTCAGGTTTAACACGGTTGGGGTGAGCGATGCTATCTCCATGGGGACGGGGGGATGAGGTACAGCTTGCCGTCGCGTGATCTGATTGCCGATTCCATTGAGAGTGTCATGCATGCGCAGCATTACGATGCTAACATCTCCATTCCGGGCTGTGATAAAAATGTATTCTTTTTGTCAGCTTCAAGAATTTGTTCGGTGAAATATTCTTTTTTTTCTGTTTGGTGGCATGCTCTGTGCTCTGTATAATTTGTGCTTTATGTATTGGCAGATGCCCGGTACTATCATGGCTATGGGACGGCTCAATCGACCTAGTATTATGGTTTATGGTGGAACAATCAAGGTATGAGGTTCATGGTTTGACGTAATTCTTTTTCTTATTATTATTTTTGTTGCTGTTTGACTTGTAAGTTTTATTAGTCGATTTGTTCAAGCTCAAGCGATGGGTACAATTTATTCAAGTTCATAATGAGTCAGTGTAGAAGTATCTGCTGACTTACCGATGTATTTTATTGTAATTGATAATGAATGCTGTTTCAATTTTTATGGAACCTCAGCTATGTCCATTGTTAGCTCCGCTTTATCGACCAACGGCTTGAGGGAAATCTTCTTGTCTGAGTTCTTGTTCTTTTTTTTTTGGATTAATGCAGCCAGGTCACTTTGAAGGTCTAACTTATGACATCATATCTGCTTTTCAGGTTTGCTTTTTACCTCTTTTATATTGTAAGTGTGATCTTTACAATTAAGGGACACAATATACAGTAAATTGAACCTTTAAATAGAAAGCAAGAATTTTGAATAAGATAAGTAGTCAAATTCTTGTGACTAATGGATTTTCTCTTCATGCCTGTTGTCCACATTTTACGATTTTTCTCCAAATGAATTCTGTTCTGATTTGAAGCAGTTGTTATGGTTTTCCTTGAATCCACAGGGTTCTGTCACATCTTACATTTTTTACTTTACCACAATGGAAATTGAGAACTTGTAAAAGTTTGAATGCTGTATTTGAGGATGAATTGACTCTTAAATTACGTTATTGGAATGTGTGGGGTAGTTTGTTATATATCATTCTGGTGTTTTATTTTACACTTGTTTTTGTCAATGTCATACTATAGTTGTGTTAGTACTACCAGAAGTAACATTTTTACCTTGAATTCTAGTGCTATGGCGAGTATGTTAGCGGATCCATCACTGACCAACAGAGAATGAATGTTATTCGCAATTCATGCCCTGGAGCTGGAGCTTGTGGTGGCATGTACACAGCCAATACAATGGCATCCGCTATTGAGGCATTAGGAATGTCTCTTCCTTACAGGTGTGGAAGATGTAAATTTTGATATCTTTCCACAAGAGCTGTAATATTCATAATCTTTACTTTTTTGTGTTTTTTGGTTTTCATTGAGTAAGCTCATCAACTCCAGCCGAAGATCCTTTGAAGTTGCTTGAGTGTCGTAATGCTGGAGGTGCAATTCTCAATTTATTGAAAGAGGATATTAGACCGTCTGATGTTATAACAAAAGCATCTATACGCAATGCAATGGTTGTTGTAATGGCTCTGGGTGGATCTACTAATGCTGTCTTGCATTTGATTGCTATTGCACGGTGCATTTTATTCTTGTTCCAACCATCCTTTCTCCCTATGTGAATTCTTTCGGTTGCTAATATGCAACAAGTAGCGTGACAGGTCTGTTGGCCTTGAGTTGACACTGGATGATTTTCAAGAAGTAAGCGATGCTGTTCCTTTACTAGCGGATCTCAAGCCTAGTGGAAAGTACGTCATGGAAGATATACAAAAGGTCAGTGTCCCCTTCACATTCTTAAATTTTAATAACTTAAAAGATGGCTGTCTGGTTAGTGGGCAAAAAATTTTAATTTTGATGTGCTTCTCTAATTTGATGGAGTTTTGATGTGTGCAAAAACACTCTGTTGTGTGTGCTATGTATTTTTTTTCCATTTTACATTTTCTGTAATTGCCTCTGCCATATCTATAGATTGGAGGAACCCCTGCAGTTCTTCGTTACCTTTTGGAAAAAGGGTTTCTTAATGGCGATTGTATAACTGGTGTGTAAAAGTTACTTGTTTGATTACACCTTTTTATATTCAACTCCTAACAAACTTCTTCCCTTTTTCAGTTACTGGAAAGACCTTAGAGGAAAATGTATTGGGTTGTGCTCCTTTGGCTGCTGATCAGGTAAAACATTAAAGGCGTGACCATGATTCAATCTGGTTTTAACAATGATATCAAGCTTTATAAGAATTAATTTTATCCTTTGTAAACAGAAAATAATTAGCCCCATCGAAAGGCCAATAAAGAAGACTGGCCACCTTCAGATATTGAAAGGAAATCTTGCACCTGAGGGATCTGTTGCTAAAATTACTGGAAAAGAAGGGTTCTACTTTTCTGGTGCTTTCTTCTTGTTTCCATCTGATTATCTTTTAGACCTGGTTTTTTGTCATTCTGCTTCTCATGATTGTTAAGCTTTGGTCAGGACCTGCTCTTGTATTTGAGGATGAGGAGAGCATGGAAGTGGCCCTCGATGAAGATCATTTGAGCTTTAAGGTATGTTGATAGGTTGACCTTGGTAACTTTCGTATTCTGCATAATAATAAACAGACACTACCTTGATTGTTGCTGATTCTGTTTTGTAACATACTCAATATTTCTCTCAACTCTTAGGGAATGGTATATACAATAAGTATGAACTATATGACAGAAGTATACTGTTCTCCCTGGAGTTGAATAGCTTCAATATGAAGTATGCATTATTCAGTTGTTTTAGTTGCTTACCTTTTCTTGTAGGGCAAAGTTGTGGTAATCCGCGGTCAAGGACCGAAAGGTGGACCTGGCATGCCTGAGATGTTGAAACCAACAAGTGCTATAATAGGTGCAGGGTTGGGAAAGGTATCTCCTTGAGTTAATCATCCACCAACACGCTCAATGACTATTTATTTATGTTTTGTGGTGGCTGAATTATGTGTTTTATATCTTGTGGTAAAGGTTGATAACTGTTCCTTCATCGTTTGTTTTGTGACACATTTCTTTCCATGATGCAGGATTGTGCTTTATTGACTGATGGTAGGTTTTCAGGTGGATCACATGGATTTGTGATTGGCCACATATGCCCTGAAGCTCAGGTATTTAATCCGAATTTATTTTGAAAGTGATAAGTTCACTGAGATAGTGGCTAGTCTATGTTCCCGACTACAGGAAGGAGGGCCAATTGGTTTACTTCAAAATGGTGATATTATTACAATCGATGTCCAAAAGCGGTCAATAGATGTGGAATTGACAAAGGAGCAGTTAGCAGAGAGAAGAAAGAAGTGGACACAACCTTCATACAAAGCTAATAGAGGAGTTCTGTTTAAGGTTTGTAGTACGTCCTGATTATGTTTCAACCACACGCCTGAACTATATCAAGTTACTGATTATACTCAAGCTTTGGATACAGTACTGGAAGAATGTGCAACCTGCTTCGAAGGGCTGCGTGACTGACGAGTGAGGGGCATATCAACGTTTAATATGAACCACGGAACTGCGGCAAATTGTATCGAAGGGCAGGGTTTAGTCTCCCTGGATAATTGATGAGTGAGCATTATAGGTTATGATTTTACTCAGCAGACTAATTTTGTAATAAGTCTGACAGTTTGTAATCATTTCCCATTTTGGGGTTGATTTGACCATATTGAATGACGTTCACCCCACCAGTAGCTTAAGTATATTGTTTTCCTTCGTTGCTTGAAAGTTATCGTCTCTATTTACAAGCAAATCCATGTTTCAGTCCAATGAAATGTGACATCAGGTTTGATGGCAGAGTGGATTTTTACAATTCACCTTGCAATGGAACCCCGATATACGCTGATTTGAGTGGAAGCTGTGTAAATTTGTGCTGTGCGGATCTGAGAAGGGAGTACGCGACCAAGCGAAAGGCTTAAACATCATAGTTTTCTGCTGTTCATTGTTACAAGAGTGCATTCGTAGTTGTAAAATGATAATAGTTCAGCATTATCAACTAGTGAAAATATATTTACAATCATGACGCTGCATCGATAGTTGTAAGATGAAAGTATTTTATTTAGTGAGTGGTGATTGGACAATCAAAATATTTGTAGTTACCTTGGTGTATTCATGGTACCAGACTCGCAATTGAGTAGTGAGGAACATTCATCTATAGTGGGAAGAAAGTTGTAGTTTATGTCATTGATGGATCTGTTCAACTCAACTTACCTACAACAAAACAATAGATCGTTCAGCTAAACTCATAAGTTGATTTAAAACACGGGTGTCCTCAACTCCTAAACTAAAAATTTCCCGTCAGTAATAGGGTCTTATAAACATGAACTTTGGTTTTTGTTTTTCTATGCATGTCTTTCCAAAAAATGTTCGTTTTCCACCTGCAGCGTAATTTACGTTGGAATTATTTGTAGTTCCTCAATTTTCTAAATTGTGACGATAAATTGAGGGTGCTGATTTTTAACATGAAATTTATTTAATAATGTTGTCCCGTGCAATTATAATGTATAATTGCCCTCTCCCAACCCACTCTTTTCTGCTGCAGATGAGCTAGTTCACCTCATGGAGCTGGACTCAAGTAGGGTGTTCCGTTACCTTAACTCCCCTGTTTCGGTGTTAGCTTGATCCGGTTGCTGGTTTAGATGGAAAGATTTAGTTTTTAACGGCGCCCGCCCTTCCATCTCCTAAGTTAGTGAAGCATTATTTTAAAATTTTATTTAAATAAATAAAGTGTTATTTTTGCTTCTTCGCAAAGAGGCAAAATATGTGAATTGAGTTTTTTTTTTTCTTTTTTTCCAAAGCATTATGTGAGCTAGTTTTGCCAAGTATTCTGCTTTATTTGGAGCGTTTCAAGATGGGTGGTCCTTGAGGTTGGTGTGCCTCGAAGTTGACGATCTTGCTTTTTAGTTTTTCGTAACCGGAAAAAATATATATATTATCAAAAATAGGAAACTTCTCGCCTAACTGTCTCTTTCTCATCACCTGTTTGATTTTAATTGATAGGAACGTATTTGATAATTACAGCAAATAATAACAAAAAACATTGTTGGTTATATGTGAAACTTCTCTATTAAGATTATCATGTCACATACTAATCCTCTTATTAATTATAAAAGGAGACCTCAATAATGACTTTATCAAAATGACTAGTTAGCAATTAAAACAACTTTTAATATTTATCAAAATTTCAACACATATAAATTTTAGGAAGTGGTTCTTTCTGCCATTTATTGGGTTTGCCACATTAGGACTTAATAAACGTAGGCATCACTATTAAGCGTACTACTTTTGGACTTTTAACAAATATCCACATCAATTATTGGGCTACACAAAGAAGGTAAATGAGCTCATGAGTTGATACTTTTAATACCATAAATGGATTTGAACCTTATTCAAAATAACTGGCTAGCCATTAAAGTACTTTAACTCTTAATATTTATCAAATAATTAATCAAAATACAATGAAAATTAAAAAATAATAAACTTAATTAGTATAGTTTATTTTCTCATTCAATTAAGATTTATCTTTTGAAGTTACAAAGTGTAAAACCACTGATTCGGAGTT
>JAURVB010014737.1:0-11210 GCA_033002965.1 Piper betle | reverse complement strand
GCATGTATTGCTTGCTGCTCTTTCCCTATTTATGCTATTTAAACTTTCATCATCAGGTATGATGTGCATACCTGAGTTAATAATTATAATTGTAAATAAGTTAATGAATGTTGAATGTCTTGCTAGGATTAGTTCAATAGTTGTTGCATTTTCTTAAGAAGGTGATAAGCGGAACAAAGGCATTAGACTATTTATGTTGGTATTTTCTAATTTCTCTGAAGGTGTCTTTGGTAACCTAAAATTGTTCTACTCTAACGGGTGCTCACTTTGTCTCTTACATAGAAAGTGATCATAACTATCTGTTGAAGTTCATTTATATGAGGTGAAGTTGGAACCATTTTTCTTTTAGATATTACTTTGAGTGTAGTGTTTAGTCTCTAGGTAGAGGCTGCATCAAAGGGGTCTGATAATTGCATATATCATCCACCTTGCCACTAAGAGTGGTCAGTGGGATATATATCTTAATTGTTGCTGAGAGTTAGGTCAAAGGGTCGATGATCACAAGATCATTTTGAGAATGTAAAATCCTGTTTTCTCAACTGTCTTTCTGATATGGTGAATAAATTCGTAAGGATCATGTTCTCATTTTGTTACTCTATGGTGAATCTCACCAAGATGCTATTGGTATTGAATCAGCCACACCTAATGATGCAGGGCAATGTCAACCTATTAGTTGTTTAGTTAGTTATTACTATATAGGACTTTTATAATTTTACATATTTAATGGTTTATTTTGTTATTTTCAGATTTCATTTTGATTAGAATTAGGAGGTTGGTTAGAGTGATGAATCATATTTTTAGTCTTCTTGAGTTAATTTAAGGGTAAGGGGTTAATATTTTTTTTGAAATATCATTGAGTTGAATTGATCATTTACTGCACTTGAGCTACATAAGTTGAAGACGTTATGTATGTAAAAAGCTTGAAGATACTATTACAAAGAAATGAGGAATCTTGAGAATGTTCAAAATCAGAGCTACGGGTATGCTATGCATAAACATTTGTGTTGACGATAAATACAGACAGGATAGTTACAAAGAAGGATTGTAGAGTTTGTGGTGTGTTTTCTATTTTTACTTTTGGGTGATTCATTTGTGCGATGAGTGTTATGGATTACAGGATGTTGGCTTGTGGCTGGAAGAAATAAATCTTGGTAGGTATCGACCAATTTTTGAGCAAAATGGCGTCAATGGTGAGTATTTGGAGAGTCTTTCCACATTTACTACAGAGCAAATCTTGCGGTTTATAAGGCGATGCCACATGAAATGGGAGACTTTATCACACTCTGCAAGGAGCTTAGACGCATTAAAGGTTCTTTTTATGTCCTTTATTCAATGATTTTAGTTATAATATTGCCATAATCTGCTTGATGTTTCTCTAAATGTGCGCTCGTGATCAAACATATTTCTTATGCATAAACTTGATCTGCTCATATTTTCTTAAAGTTGGACAACTTATGTTCTGTTATGAAAAACTTGATCTGGTTTCCATGTTTTCCAATGAAGTAAATATGAATTTTCTTTTAACATTCCTAAAATGCATCCTGTTTTAGAAATAATAGAGGCCATAAATGAGGGAAGTACTGAGGGTGTTACACTAAGTTTTGTTGACATGAGTCATTCGTTTCCTGATTGTGTAGAAATAAGCTTTTTACCTACTACCTTTGCATTCTGCCATTTATGTCTGAGCATCAACATTAAAAACCCTGGACAAGGGTGAATGTTGCTGGTTGTCACCAACATGACAGGTCTTACTGGGAGCACCTAATTTTTTTCCTTTTTCTATTTCCACTTCCAATAATATATGAATTATTTTTTCTAGTTCACGACGGGAAAGTCTACTTAAAATTAGGAGATTCTAAAGAAAGATTAGCTACGTAGATATTAATGGGATTGTACAGCTGACTTTCAATTCGCCACTTTCTTTCCTTTCATCTTTATTAGTTTTCAATACCCTGTTGACCCAAGTTAAGTACCTACTTGCAGTTGCCTGCCTAAAGGGAGAGCAAGAAGTACGACGTCCATGGTGGGCACCTCCGTGCCTTTCAGTTGTCTTTATTAAGGTAGCCAAGCACAACAGACAGTCGAGGGTTGTTTCATTGAAGCTGGAACCATGATATTTGATACAGTTCTGGACAGGTCATATATTTCTGTTTGCATTTTTATTTTGGAAAGAGGTAGTTTCCTTCACTAGTACTAGCTGGTCTGGAAACTGCTTCTTATTTCCTTCTGACTGTTGGTTGCTTGCTGTAATAGCTTTTCTCCCTGGACCAAAATGGAATTGCCAGTGAAGAAACTGGAAGAAAAATTAATTTGTTGTCAATATATACAATATGGTTTATTTCAAGCTAGTGAACTGCACACTTTTACATTATATGAAAACAAATTTGATTGTTCATTGACATAAGCATACAGCAACATAATGATGAGTGAGTAGGACCATAAATGTATTTGATTTTTTATTGTTTCTCCATAGGTGATCCTAGTACAAATGAATCTTCTTTGAATTGTTGGAAGTAGACAGAGTTTTTCGTTAATATGTACTGTTTCTTTGCGAAGTTGTCTGCTTATCATTAAATCTGACCTTGATTAACTGGAACCTTGATAGGCGGGCCAAAAGAAAACTCGAATTATTAGTACACTACAAATTTCCCCATTTTCTGCTACATAGCAATTGACAGATGTGGTCAATCAATAAGCCACCCATCAAAGCAATGTAGAAAACGAAAATAATAAACATTGGTAATGTAGATTGCATCACTCAAAGAATGTTCAATGGCAAAAGGATAGCTAAAATCAATAACCTTGTCTACATAAAGAACAGATTTTCTGGGTCTAAAATCTGATAGTTTGCTCGTGACCTGAAGCTTTCATGATCAAGCAACGTCCTCGAGTGTAGCTAACTTCAAACAATTAAACTTAAAAGGGTTATAAACATGATGATACAAAAGCAAACACAGCACATGGAAAGTGAACTCAATGTACTTCTCTTTTCCTCGCTTTTACACAAGCGTCTCTCTACAAATATGCTTAGCTTCGTGGCAGCTTCTTGATTTCCCAGAATAGATTCCTAAACAATCCCTTCAGACCAGTTTCTCTAGTTTTCTATGGTATGAATGAAACGTTGCTTTTGTAAGGCACACATTTCCTGGCTTGCATGCTATATAAGTACAAACAAAACGGCTTTTTTTAGCTCTCAGGGTAAGCATCTCTAGCAAGAGTAGGAAATGGCATCCACTCTGCTCAACTCTCTCCTTGTTTTGGCCTTCCTTACCACAGCAGTGAAGATATCAGGTGGGTTTTTCTCCTTTATTGTTTAGAACTTCTTTTAAGAACTATTGGAAAGTTTAGATTCTGAAACAGGGCCAAGGCCCCATTTAGATTCAATGCAAATAACCTGACCAAACTAGTTCTTTCTGCTATTTGAATTGTAGGTGGGCAACTAGCACCGCAGTGGTGCATTGCAGACGAGCAAACACCTGATGATGTTCTACAGCAAGCTCTTGATTGGGCTTGTGGAAAGGGGGTTGCAGATTGCAGCAAGATCCAGATTAACCAGTCTTGTTTTCTTCCCAACACTAAGAGAGACCATGCTTCCTATGCTTTCAACAACTATTGGCAGAAATACAAGTACAAAGGAGGTTCTTGCCATTTCAATGGTGCTGCCATGATCACAGAATTGGATCCAAGTAAGATCCATCTCTATTTGCCTTGCTATAACCAACTTGGTAATGAGTTTTTACAATCAAAGTCATGCAGCATTCAGATCTGTGAGCAATAGCGCCTGGTTCCATAGTTATTTATAAAGTAGTTGGTCTCTTTCTCTCTCTCAAACAAACTGCAGCAAGCCTAGGTTGTGTTTGTTCTACTCGAGACTTGATATTTTACTTAGAAGATTAGATTTGCTCTTTCTTGAAAACAAAATTCCTTTAGCCATCTCATAGAATTCTGAATTGCAGTAGGAATGCCAGAAGCACAGGAAGCTTCACTTCTTTTCAAATGAAAACTAATTTCAAAGATAAATCCAATGGCTTGTTTCTTATGTCTTGGAACAGTAAGAGATTCTGACAATTTTTTTTTGTTTTAATTTTCAGGTCGCAATTCTTGCCGCTATGAATCTCTTCCTTAATTTCAGAACGAAGCGAGATTGAGGCCTTACGAAGTTCTCATAATTGTTCACCCTAGAACACAGATTGACGTTAAAGCAGAAAATTTTTCTTACCATTAATTTTTTTTGTATTCTGATATCTGATTTCCTAAAAAATAAGTCGATTAATAATAGTTCACAAATTAGTCGAGCACACCTAGCAAGAATTCTAGTCCAGTTAGATATCTTCATCAGTATTCATTGAGAAAGATTAAGTGAACAAGAAAAGTCCCTGAACAGTAAGGGAAGTATGGTCTATGGACACCATATGGCAACTGCTAAGTACTAGAATGTGTTAACAATCATATTCTAGCACCAAGAACAAATAGTTTTTGTACCTTTAACAATGCCACCTAGTACACCTGCGCTGCATCTTACATTGATCGCTAATCGAGTTTCACTAATGGAATGTTCATGTTCTAAGTTCTATCACTATAGGAAAACATCTTCGGTGAGAGTCGACGTGAAAAAAGTTTTTTGTGACGAGGTTCGTAGTGTGGCAAAAGAAGCTTCAATGATAAAATTTCATCAATCAATCACCATTTTCTTGTAGTGTATAAAACAATGCCGGAAAATATTATTAATTTTATAGACTTGTGTTCTTATGAAAGAAGAAATTATACATTTGCAAAGACTTAATCATTTAAATCTGCACGCAATTATCAGTTAAAAATGTGAAACCTTTTCTTGTTCATACATCAAAAGAGCAAGGTCGCCCAGACAGCAATGAAGGCGAATCCACCATATGGTGCTGCAAATGAGTACTTCCTGTCTTCAAGATATGCCACAGTGTAACACCTACAACATAAAAATTGGGGAACACAATTGGGTATTCTTAAATATGTACGCTCAATATTACTGTTTGTATGAATATACGAAATGTTTTTATATATAAGAAAACAGATAAAATAGACACTTACGTGCCAGAAAAGGCTAGGATTCCTGCTGTCAATAGACCTCCAAACTGCAAAAACGAATGAGAGATTTGAGTCTTGTGAATTATTTCTTGAATGTTGATTCATTATGGCGTAGTATATAGAGGAGAAGAAAAATTAGAGAACGCAGCTTACAAGGTTGGGATGTTTGACAAGGGGAGCTGCAACTAAGGCAGTATGAACAAGATGATAAGTAGAGGCCATAGTTGCATAAATCGGAATCGGAATCGGAATCGGTTTTTGATGGAGTCGGAATCGGAATCAGAATCGGTTTAAATCGGACAGGAATCAGTTCAATTGAATCGGTCCAAATTAGTTTAATCAGTCATATATAATAATTTGATAATTCATAATATAAATATATTAAAATTAGGTATTGATGTTATTTTGATATTATTCTGTGTATTATAGTTTATGATATTTTTAAATATTTTTTAAGATTTTTTTAAAATTATTTCGAATTAATTATTATTTTTTATTCGAGTTAGACTCAAGTCAACTTTTAATTACGAGAATGCCACCCTCCGCTCTTTACCCCCGCCGCCGTCGGCGGTGAGTCTCGCGGCCACTGCATTGTTGGCCGGCCACACATCGGAGGCCCGGTTGCGAGGGCGGCGGCGATGTCGGCAGCCCGGTCGGAGGAACAGTCGGCGGCGATTTGTGCGTCACAGAGCCGATTCGGTCCGGCCACACGTCGGCGGCGACGTTGCGAGGTCGGCGGCGAGGTCGGCAGCCCGTCAGTGGCGAGCCCGGAGTCGGGGACGCACGGCGGAGGGCGGACGAGCGGCGGCAGTGTGGGGGGAGTGGGTTAATTTTAGGTTTTTAAAATTAAAATTATCATTTTACCCATGCTTAAATAATTTAATAAATATTATACCTAGGGTATTTTAGTAATTTACCAAAAACCGATTCTTCTCGATTTACCCCGATTCCGAATCGGAGTCAACTCGGCCGGAATCGGGGTGAATCGGGCGAGTTTGGCTCCGATTCGGGGCCGACCGATTCGGCCCCAAAATCGGATCGGCACGTTGCCAATTCCGGCAACTATGGTAGAGGCACGCTGCCACACCTTTAATTTACCCATAAAATTGAACAACAACTAAGTTAGATCAATTGAATAACAATTAGACATGATCAAAATATAATCCAACAGGCTCATTTTTTCATGATATATCTCCTTGAAGGCCACGTTTTGAGGCCTGTAAATATGAGCACCATAGGTGCCAAGAATGAGTGCAGCAATGCCTATTTCCAACCAAAACAAAGAAAAACCACAATTATATTCTTAGGATGCTCATCATCTGTAGATTTTGGATACCCAAAAAACAAAAGTTATAGGAAGAGAGATGTACCGGAAAAAGCAGCCACCTTATGCCAGATCCGGGGATCCATGTCTGCCTTCATCTAAACTCTTGTTTAAGATGGGTTATGGGAAGAAGAAGATGATGATTTCTTCTACCAATTGCTGCAAATAGTTTTAATTCCATTGGGTTTCCAAAGTCAGACATTGGTATAGAAAAATGGAGTATGAAGTTGTCAGCAAGCTCTCTTTCGCAACATAAAAGTTCAGCTTGACCAGAATTACGCGTGACCCATATGATCGTTATATATGTATGCTTTTGTGATAGCAGTGATGTATAATTTCTTAATTCACTGGTCAAATAAATGTTAATTGTGAAAATGGTATGATGAAGTAGACCCTGTTCTTGGTTTATTTGGTGATTGAAAAAAATATGTTTTGACACCTTCCATTCATCTAGAAATTAGAATCATACTTTCTGGTTTTTGGTGATGTGATGTAGAAAATAGCAATAGAAAATAATTTTATGAATATACAGGTCATTTGATGGAAAGTGAACAGAGGACCCAATCTAACCGTATCATCTTTATCGATGAGGATGATAAGAACATGGATTTCATTTTTGGGTCAAATCTGCTTCAAATTTTATGCCCCTTATTATTAACAAAAAAGACCCTTCTTTTTATTAACTCATCAATTATCATGGGACTCATGCAGGGGTGGGCACAGTTGACCGATTACTCGAGTCCGATTAATATTAAAAATATTATGATTGAATTTGACTTGTCATTATATTTAAAAAATAATAAATTAATTATAAATACTTTTTTGTTTGATTGAACGGCCCACCGAGTGGCCTATAAAAATCATAACTAATGATATTAGTGATATTTATAAAGTTTATTACTAAACTATCATAAAAACTTATAAAATCTGAAACATATTAACTGGCTAGCTATTAAACTTTTTCAAAGTAATATAATATTTATTCATTCAAATATATTTCTAAAATAGTAATTTTAATTTTTATGATAATTGATATAAGAAAAACTAAAAATATAAAAAAATAGCAATTGCATAAATAATGTATTATTATTTTGCGCCAAAAATGTATATTTAATAATAGGAGAAATAATTGAACAACAAAATAACATGAAATCAAAATAAAATCCTAACTTTACTGTCTGTGTCCGACATAGACCCATTCAATGTGAGAATTTAATTTTGACTGTGGGTGACAAACATTTTATCCAGATTAATTGAATGGGCATAAATTGCGTTGTCTGACATATTTACTCTTACATGGGGTCAGCTTTACTTCGCAAAAAAATGTAGCCAAAAAGAAGGGGGGAAATAGATGTAGCAATGATAGCATCATATCTTGTTTAGCCGTGAGAATAACTGTCATCCATGGTCAGTGTCACCGACTTCATAAGGGAAGACATTGGGAGTATGAACCATAGTTTTAAATAAAACTATACCAGTAGCCATACCCGATTTTTAGGCCATATTATATCGAGGCTAACCGGGTTTAAGATTTAAGACTTATAGAATTCTAAAATTATAATTAAAATATTTTATTAAATATGGAAAATGTATTTTGTTATGAATACTTCATTAAATATTGATCAAAATACTGGATTTTTTAACAAAAAAATCAAATTTTGTTGAAATTTCATTCTAAAAATTGGATACTATTTAAAATAATATAAAAGCTTAAACTATACCGGATTGAAAGGCAGTATGCGATGTATCAGGTTTAATCGGTGGTACGATACGACATTTAAAACTATGGTATGAACAATGGGGAAAAAAAGTAGCATGGTTATCTCTCTTTCTGCCCTGCATAGCATAATTGGAACTAGCAATCAACTATATTCTTAATTTTGTTCGAACCTTGTTTTAATGAGATAATAACACTTAAAGTCTCTAAGTGGAAAGTAGGCAAACTACGTAACAAATAAAGAAAACATCTCACAAAATGAAGAAGAAATGTTGAAGTGTTCAATAGTTTGGTGAGTCAATGGTTTCGTAATTGAAGACAATGGACCCGAAGCAAAATTAAAAAAGAAAAGGGTTTGGTCAAGGTTTCAGACAAACAACCGAAGTCCAAGGGTGAAGTGAAGACAAAGTTCAGTTGACGTATGGTCACACATTCGATAATGAAAGAGATCTTCGGCGAGACTTCAGAAATCAATCATGGAATTCAGAAGCTCATAGTAGAAATAGTAAATTCATGAAGATATTCAGACAAACGATCATTAGGCAGCTGAAGCTGACATGGGACAGTTTTAAGTGATTGTTCAGTTGATGATCGGTCAATCTCTTGACAAACAATCGATTTGGATTTTGAACAAAAACTAATCGTTAGCTAAAGACAAAATGAGAGATTTAAAGCCAAATGACTCGATTTTTTAGATAGGCTTTAGTAGCCAATAAATACGGCCTTTGGGGGAATGATATGTCAATTCTCTTCTTATCCTTTTGTACTTCTAGTGGTTTTGACACTCTCTTGGGCTAAATTTGAGAAACAAGTTTGAGCTAAGAAGAGATACCTATTAGCTTATATTCTATGTGCAATCTTTCTATAAAGAAAGTTCAATTGTTGTGAGGATCAGTTTGTAAACTCCCTAAGTTGAGAGTAGGTGTGTAAAATTTCTTGCTTGAGGAAAGGAGAAGCTTGAGAAGGTTGTAAAACCTCAGCTTTGGGTTATATTTGCTTGTAATTTTGCCTGGTTTGGGCCAATCTTAAGTCGATTCAAGTGAGTTTGATTCATACCATGAATATGAGGCCTAGATGATCGTATGAGCATTTTATGGAGGATGAGTATGTCCGACATACAGATAATTGATTCAGTTATACTACTATGTCCCACATGCAGATAATTGATTCAGTTATACTACTACAGAATAAGAGTTATCAGTGTATACACAAGGTATATAGATTTTTTTTATGTGTTAGCCAGATTTTTATGGCTAGATCTAGGCCCCAACGTTTAGTATCCGTTTGGGATTTTTATAGTATCTCATTTGCATACATTTTAGGGATTTTAGACTACCAGATTGCCCCTATGGGTCCAGCATGATTACGTTGGAGATTTTCGCATGATTGAGTTTAGAGTTTCGAGGCCCACTTAGCCTTCATGCCTCAATTATCGCCTATTGAGTCATTTTTAGGGCTCGAGTTAGTTTCAACTTTGGACGGTCTTGATCCGAACTTTCCGTCTATATATATATATATATATATATATATATATATATATATATATATATATATATATAAAGGTTGGACCCACTAGGCCCACTAGTAGCTAGATGGTTCAAATCATGCCATGTAGCAAGATCTGAACCGTTCAATAAAAAATAAAACCAAAAGCTTGGTTTTTTCCCATTATTTTGGACTCTTGCACCCTAGCGCTGCCATCACTTTGGGCTTCTGTCGGCGAGCCTCTGGTCCACCTTCAACCACCAAACTAGTACCACTGTGATTGCCTCGCGGTCGGCTATTGTTACAAACCACTCACCACCACGGGTGCCACCTCAGTAACCGCCGACGACTGCTTTTTTATCACAGGCTTCCAACGCCGCTGCCTCTTTCGGGCCATTTTTCGGCGTCAGTGAGTTTTCGTCGGCTAGGCCGGCCACCTCGATAGCTTCTCTTCACCGAGATCTTCATTTTGAGACAACCCACGACTATCGTTGTGGCCACGATTGCCGCCACCGACATCACCATACCTAGCGGCAATTTTGCCACTTTTCGATCATTTTTCAACCAACCGGTGGCCAAGTTTCGCTGATCTCCACCACCACCATATTCTTCGTCGCCGCTGACAATTTCCGACGATAGGCATCGCCAGCCTGTTTGCCCACGTTCGTGTCTACCTGCCCCCATTCACGTCCACCACCCCGAGTTCACCAGCCCGTGTCTGAGTCCGCCAGTCCATGTTGTGTTTGCCCAGCGGACCTAGCCCACCAGTTTAATTAACCCATATCAGTTGGTTCAGCCCATTCAAGTCGATCGGGTTCAGCCTAATTAACTCGGTTCATTTTCGTTAATTCGAGACACCCTATATTAGTTTAGATACATATTCGCATTATTTAGCATGTTTGGATGTTATTAATATTTTTCTTTATTTATTATTTATTTTATTTAGTTATTTATTAATTATTATTCATTTCTTGTTATTTGTAAATTTATTAATTATAATGCATGTTTATAGGGTTATTTATTGATATTAATGATATATTTACTTATTAATATTAATCTTTTTCTTGTTTACTAAATTTTATTTATTTATTTATTTATTTATCCATATGTTTGTTCGCGTGTATGTTATTATTTATTTGTGTTTAATTATGTATTCTTGTATTAAATAGTTATACAGTTATTATTTATGATTACTTAATATTAACTATTTATTTATTTATTTATCAAATTATTTTATATTTATTTATTTAATTATTTATATGATTACTAACACAAGTATATATTGATTTTTACTCTTGTTAGTCGTGAATTTATCTGGTATAATTATATTATTATTTTATGATTAGAGTAATATTTATTTTCATGTATTTATTATTTATCTATGAGTGTATTTATTTATTTATTTATTATTTATTTATTAATTATTTTTTATATTATGTCTTGATTTACGTGCCAGATATTTAGTTGTAGATTTATTTAGCTTTGTCTTTTATTATGATATTCTTGATGATGTAAGCATATAATACGATCATACATCATATAGAGGTATCAGTCTTTTACTTAGGAGTGGGTTCCAATGTTGGTCCCGAAGTCTAAGCTCATTGTATATGTGCTAATGTGATT
>JAURVB010014736.1:0-22337 GCA_033002965.1 Piper betle | reverse complement strand
TTGCTTTCGTTCAGTTACATTATGGGCCTATTGGGTGTCTACCTAGGGTAAACGTAATATATGTAGATATCGACAGAATGCTACGGGATCGAGACCAATCATGCTTGAATATACAAACGAGCTTAAAACTGGTTTCTATAGATGAAAATCGACCCAATAAGGCCCAAATGGGCATCGAAATCCTGAAATCGGTTGGACGAAGATTTGAGACTCAAATCAGACTTGGTCCACGTTCGGGGAATCCAGGTGGTCCTGAAGTCCTTAACATGCATGTCAGAGAGATACCTTGACGAAGGCCAAACAAATTCTACATTCTGAAATGGCCTAGGTCCTGTGCCTTCAAACCCTTAGCTTACACAAGTATGTACTTATACAACTTTGTATATAATATGATAGCATATATGCTCTTCTATAATATGCTAGAAAGCTATCATTTGTATATCGGTCAATCATAGCCTATATAACATGCTTATGCGACCATCTGGGCCCCATACTCATGGTCTAAAAGCTGAACTGACTCAAAACCCAACTCGATCTTGCCTGAGGTCGGCCTGAGACCGGGCGGGCCAACAAGAAGGTAAAATGCTAACCACGGCCCTAGGGTTTTACAATCTCTCACAAGAAAAATTCCGTCCCCAAAATTTCAACGTTAAATGTGATTGGAGGGCTCAACTGCAGAAGCCACTGAGCTTGCAAGGCCTACAACTACTGAAGCTAAAACACTCGAGGGATAAGCTCTCCCTCAAAAACTGGCTAGACGCATTTGAGTCGACCAACACGATGTGGGACTCAAACTCTAACGAAGCACGCAAAGTACTCAACTGATCTGGCTGGACGGGACCATCCATCATACTCGAATCATTTGACTAGCCGACTTCTAGGGTTCTGTATGGCTTCATGGGAACTTGAATGCAACCGGCCTAAGTACCAAAAACCTAGGTTCACCCCTAAGTCTAAAAACCTGCGACCCAAGTAAGGGTTCTGCAGTCTCAACCGGTTTGGTTCAGACAGTTACTTTCAGATCGAGTCAATTTCAGAACACGCATATTCGAAGGCCGAGCCCGGTTGTGTGTTATGAACCATCGAGGGGTCATCGTGTGCCCAAGTGCATAATCGATAACGACCGTAACGGACAGTAGCACGTGTGTGTTAATCATCATGTATGAGCGTGCCCAGATTTTTTATTTTCTATGTTAGTTTTATGTTGTGAGATTATTTTTAATGCCAAATAATGCATTAAGATACATTAACTGGAATAATTTGAGTCAGGTTATTCTGAATTATGAGCATGCCATTGACTGATCGTTTTGGTCGTTCATTATATTGCATATGAGTTTCCCCTATTTTCTGGATCATTTTAAATTATTATGAAGGTTTGTTATTAGTTTGCCACTCGAGTTCAAATTTGTTACTATCACCACAAACCATTTATTCCTCCTAACACTTCTCCTTCTTCCCCCAAAACCCTCAATGCTGCCCCTTCGCTTGTCACTGACCCTACCGCCGACACCACCCAGCCGCTGATCAACGCTGCTTAGCCTACCAGGCCATCACGATGATGCCCCGGCCCATGACGTGGGGAGCCGCACCCAACCGCCTCACTTCTGTCGCCAAATTTGTTGCAGACGACCGTTGCCCCCAGCCATCCAGTCACTGCCTTGACGTCGCCGACCCTCCCACCACCTTCCCCCGACAGACGTGGACCCTAGCTACCCATCCCGGCCGTATCTCATCACCCCACCACCATGGCAGCAGCCATCCTTGGTTTACCCTTTTCCGGCGAGCACCGCCACCTCCGCCGACATGGTCGACATTGTAGGTGCGTCGGGCTCCTGTTGAGCAAGTGTCAAAAGTACCCCATACCACCAACATCTCACCACTTATGCCGCCATTGGCAATAGTCATTGGAAGAACCGTCGGAAATCCAATCAGAAAAATTGCCAGAAAGTCCAAAAAACTGCCAGAAACCGCTGGAAAAATCGGATTTGCTGGAATTTGCCGGATCTTCCCTTTGAGCTCATCCATTTAAACCTGATCGAGCTTTGGACATCAAAGAGCACCAAATTTGAAGCCGAGACACACGCAACGAAACGCTAGTGAGTCGCCGATTGCTCGACAACGCGAGGTACGGAGTAGGAGCTTGCTGCCTAGCTATGAAGACACGCTTTGGAGCTTCTACAAGATCCGTTTAGGACTTGTTCCCTATTTTACGCACTATTCTGTTGTGTATTATTTAATTACTTGCATAGACGAATTGAGCAGTGGTATTTTATCGGAAACCACTTAACTCCTGGGTCATTTAATAAACATACATATAGATTAATATTAATAAGTAAATATACCATTAATAATAATTATGTAATCGTATAAACATGCATTATAATCAATAAATACACAAATAATAAGAATGAATAATAACAATAAATAAATAAATAATAAACAACAGTAATCGTAACATCAAAACATGCTAAATCATGTGGACATGCATCTAAATTAACATAGAAGTTCTCGAATTACAGAAGCGAGATGGAGAAATGGCCGAAAACGGGCTGAACTAGATCGAATCGAAGGTGGACCAGGCCAAACCAAATGGGCTAAACCAACCCGGCCTGGGTTACCTGAAAATTGCTAGGTGGACCTGACTGGACGAGCGGGCTCGGACATGGCTGGTAGGCAAGTGGACAAGATCTGGCATGTGGACGGGGTCACGGGTAGATGGACGCGACATGAACGGGCGGGTAAATGGGCCGAACAGAGGGGCGGCGGTGCCCGCCGCAGGGGTGGTGATGGTAACAACTCGCAGATTCCGGCCACTAGCTAGGCCGGAAAACAGCAAATAGAAGCTGTGGAGCTGGTTGGATTGGCCGGTGGTGGCTCGGATGTTGCCAAAATGGCTCGACCGGCGGTAGTGGTAGTGGAAGTAGGTTGTAAAATCTCCCTCAACGGCTGGCGCTGGCCTACGGTGGCACTGGTGGTCGTGAGCGGTATGACTGGAAAGCTGGCCACAAGGAGGTCATGGAGGTGCCAGTACGATGACCTAGGATGAGTGTATAGCTCAAATCTTGCCATGTGGCACGATCAAGACATCCGACAACTCGTGGCCTAGTGAGACCCACCTATGGCTCTATGCACTATACATATGGACGGAAAGCTCGGATCTGAGACCGTCCAAAATCGAAACTGACTCGAGTTATAAAAATGACCTATTGAGCGGGAAGCATGGGAAGAAGGGCTAAATGTGTCCTTGAAACCCTGAACTGCAATCAACGGGCCCACAGGGGCACAATCCAGGTGAGCCGAAACCCCTATGATGCATGCAAATGAGATACACTAGAAAATCCCGAACAAATACTAAACGTGGCAACGGCCTAGATCTGGGCCTAAAATCCTAACTAACTCATAAAAATCTATATGTATACCTCGTGTATACACTGATAACTCATACTCTAATATATCATAACTTAAACTATCAAATGCATGTCGGGCATACTCAGCCTCCATAAAGCTCATATGGCCATTTGGGCCTCATACACTATATTCTTAAAATTGTACTTTGGCTCAAGCTCGTCTCGAATCAACTTGAGACCGGGTCCCGAACAGTGGTGCACCTACAAAGCAGGTAAAACCCGAACGCAAAACTGGGGTTCTACACAGGATATAATGCTAGTCCTAGGGGACCAGGAAAATTAGAAAATGCCGAGAGAGACATCAGATCAGTCATTTCGGGACTCTATCGGGTCTGTAGCCTAGTGGCTCCTCATTAGATTCCATTAGGAGTGTTCACGAGAAGTATATACATATTTTTATTCAAAGTGAGTGTAAGCTCTCATTTGCCAGTTTGTTATTTAGTTATAGTTTTGGACTAGTAACACTCGTTACTGACATTTTTCTTTATATATGTAGGTGATGATTAAATACTGGATATGCTGGCTTGGACAGAGGAGCAGTACTTATTTGCATCCACACATGCACGCTCTCAGACCGAACATTTATTTTGACAGTTTTGATTGTTTTGTTATGTTTATTATGAAAATGAAATTTTTATGAAGAAGATTTTGGATATATGGAAATGGATAGTGATAACATGATCTGAATTATATATTATTTTGCAAGTCAAATAATAAAGGTGGAATGAAGATTTGCATGTGGGTCAAGACCCAATTAGAAGTGAAATGTGAATAGAATGAACAGGTTGGTCGAGACCGAAAACATCGATATTATTTTGATGTGGCCAAATTAAATGTTTATGTACAAAATATGGTGCAATGGATATATATTTATGGATTCGTGTACTTATACATGTTGATTTGATAGGGTGGCCCCTAATTACACTTTTAGGGAGACTCTGTCCCTTCCATTTTCGGAATTTCTATTGATTTTTCGCAACTATTTTGTTTCATAAACTAGTGGCGGTCATGTCATCCATGTAATAGCATGTTAGGGTTCCAAGCATAACGATTGACATATTCCATCTTGAGATGCCGAGAGTAGATCCACTCCAGACATGTGACAGTTCTGTTCTGTTAGTGAGCGAGCCAGATTTGGGGAGTCGTGTAACCTCTTCAGTTGGTCATGCAGGTAGTTAAGAGTACTGCAAGGTTTCGGTCCTAAGCTACATCAACAAAACTATGTCAGGGCAAGGTATGGAGGTTGAGACCCTACCTATGTCTCCTTGATACTCATCAATGTGAAAGGTTGAATATGTGTACCCTCAGGGAGCTCTACTCCCAATCCTATGGCTAGACTAAGGTTTCCTATGAGTCATGCCTATATAGTGGACATTAGTACAAGGTTAGGATATAGGCTAATGAGATTTACCATTCCCTTGTCACTATGTAAGTCATACTCTTAAGTGTCCTTGTACAAGGAACTGGACCGCTTACCGGTTGAGTATCTCACTCTATTCCATAAATGAACAATGACAGGTGCTATGACTCATATCTATATACTACAGGCTCTAGTGACTATTTATACAACCAATAATGGCATGAAGGGAGCTCTCTACGAGAAAATGGCGACGAAAACACCTATGGTAGACTCTCAAACAGGGCTATTGGTCAAGATGAGCATATACATGTATTCCTCTATTTGATAATTGTGGTCTGGTCTAACTGAAGTCCTATCTGTGTTGATCCCAAGTAGGAGGAAAATTGTCTCCTTGAGACTGGTCAGCAACTGACTACCTACACTACTAGCCCTAAATAGTACCGCAAAGGTAACTCCTATCCTCGGGGCAAAGCCTCAAAACCTATGGCTCAAGGTAAGAACCTCATCGTGCTAGCAAGCTACAAGGGATTGCTCTCTCCTAAGGATGCTCCCTCACTCAACCAACCATCCAATGCTGAACACAACGACATGAGACAAACTCCTCTGCTAGCAGGACCAATCAAGGAATGGGTCATACTGCATGTCCAATCATCTGCTAACCATTTGAATGTGTAACTTTGGCCATCAGGTGCACAGAGATATTGCCATGGTGGCTTTGTCATTTTCATTTCAAAATAAATATTTCTTTCAAAATTTTATTTGTTTGGTTTGTTTGTGTATATGTTTGCATATCATAGCATGCATGTAGGGACAACGTTAGAACCCAAACATATCATTAATGCTTTGGATGTTACATCATCATCTTGAGACATCGAGGGTAGATCCGGGTCAGCTTAACCGAGTCATATAGATTAGTGAACGGTTCAGTTGCCAGTGACATTTCTGGGTTGGTTCATGGGTGAATTGAAACGGGGTGTTACAACCAATTACCACCGCTCGCTGACACTCGCCTGTCATTGCCGCTGCCACTTACACATTTTAGGTATAATATTCTAGTTTTTAAAAGCTTTGTTTTTAAAATATTTTAATTATGATTGAAATTATTGTTTGTTGTTGTTTGTTAATTGTTGTTGAATGTTTACTGTCTATTATTAAATGTTGAATATACAAACATACGACTTAAATACATATAAATAATAACACAAGTAAGAAAATAATTAATAATGAATTAATTAATTAAATTTAATTAGATGAACATGAATAAAAATAATATTTATAGATAAATACATTATTAATAATAATAACCGATCACATAATCATTCATCCTAGTCAACAAAATATAAAAAACAAGAAATGAATAATCATGAACAAATAAATAAACAAATAAAAAATTAATAAATAAAAAAATACTCATAACATCCAAACATATTAAATAATGTGAATATACATCTAAACTAATATATGGAGTCTCGAATTACCGAAATTAGTCGCGAAATGCCCTAAAACAGGCTAAAAATGACCTAAACCAGACCGAATCGAGCTAAACTAGACCGATCTACAGTGATGGACAAAAACATGGGCTAGACTGGCCGATGAGAACGGTGAGTACAAACCAATAGTCGATGGCGAGGTAGTCATGACCATACTGATTTGGTAGTTGGAGGGAGCGCCGGGATCTTGGTCGGCGGTGAGGCAGTAATGACCCGCCCGTTCCTAGCCACGAGCCAAGTGGCTACTATACGAAACTAAGTAAAGCCTCGTAAATTAATTTTCTAATAATTTTAGATCATTTTAAATATTAACTATAAGTCTCAGAATAATTCTAAGCCCATGAACCAAACCAAAATCCCACTGCTACAAGCAAACAATCTCTAAGGGAAAGAATAGTCACTAATAATAGGGATTCCTCCAACCGTCCCTGACTCTACCCATCCTTCCATGCTCATACCTGCGGAGGCAATTCTAGTGTTATCATTTCAAGAGTCTTTTAGTTGTTAAGAGCCTATGCCGAGCTTGTTGCATGCTGGGGAGGGGTGGCCACCCCATCCAAGTACCATCCCATACAAGGGCACACACGCTACGTGGGCCACAGCCTGTAGTTACCGACATTTGCCATTGACTCACCCTTTTGGTATCACAAGTGCTATAATGAGCCATCATGTGCCATTGTGCCCTGTCACCCCTTCGGCATGGGGGAGAAGTTCACCCTTCAGGAGTGCTGCCTTGTGCCAACTGAGCTGCACACGTTGCTTTCCAGTGTATGGTGTCAGATACTCAAGTCGACGAAGATTCCTGCATAGTAATTATTAGCGCGCGGCCCTCGTGGTCGGACTAAGTCAATCCTTGACCCCGGTTGCACCCAGTGATGGTGGTCGACTCGGGCTCAGCCGACTAGGACTGCCAAAAGGGGAAATATAACATTTTTAATAATTATAACTGGACCTGAATTTGTGATGGAGTCATTTGCAGCTACTAACATGATCCTAATATGAATGTAATTTCTGTAAAGCCAAATGTGCTCAAAAGCTATCAGAGGATGTTCTCATTTAACAATAGAACTCTCCTTTATATAGAAGAACATGTGTGGAAAAAAGAAGTCATTATAATAAATTTTATTAATATGTGTGGAATTTAAGAAGTCATTACATTAAATTTTATAGAAAAGAACGTAATCAATCATAACTATATCATTTGTGTGATAATGAAAAGTCAAAAACTTACTATTAAGTGAATACGAATAGGTTATAAATGATATTGATTCTTAAGAATTTATTTTATTAAATATTATTTATGGTTGGTTTTAAGATTTATAAAACCCTAAATAAAATAACCTAATTATTTTTTTGGGGTTTTACAATCTCCCAACTTAGGAATTTTTGTCCTCGAAAATATAATATGGAGAAAATTTGGGGTTTTACAATCTCCCCAGCTTGGGAATCTTCGTCCTCGAAAATATAATAGGGTCATGAGTAGAATATATATATATATTTTTGATTTAAGCATTGCCACTCATATGCATAGCTAAGGTGGGGCACACTATCCCATGACACAGCTTATCCATATCGCACAGGTGTCCCATACCACCCATACTACTTAGATAACACCTCTGATTGTAAAGGCATCCCATATACGCTCATTGGTTTAGGTGCAACGTACACCTAGCATGAACCAAACCAAAATCCCACTGCCAAGCAAACAATCTCAAGGAAATAATAGTCTAATAATAGAGTCCTCCAGCTGTCCCGACTCTACCCATCCTTCCATGCTCATACTTGCGGAAGCAATTCTGCGTTAGTGATTAAAACACTAAGCTGCATAATTAAATGAAACGAGTCAATAAAATCCCTATTATCATTTCAAGAGTCTTTTAGTTGTTATGAGCCTATGCCGAGCTCGTTATATGTTGGGAGAGTTGTCCACCCCATCTAGCTACCATCCCATGCATGCACACACGCGCTACATGGCCCACGACCTGTAGTTACCAATGTTTGCCATTGACTCACCCTCTTGGTATCACAAGTGCATAATGAGCCATCTTGCGCCATTGCGCCCTGTCACCCCTTTTGGCATGGGGGCAGGTGTTCAATCTTTCAGGGGTGCTACCTTGTGCCGAATTGAGTCGATCCCGGTTGCGTTCCGGCGCAAGCTGGTCAGATACTCAAGTCGACCAAGACTCGCACATAGTAATTTTAAGGGTGTGGCCCCGTGTCGGACTAAGTCAATTCTGTGACCCCGGTTGCACTCGGTGCATGGTGGTCGAATATGGGTTCAGGCAGACTAGGGCTGCTAACAAGTGAAAAATACAATATTTCAAATAATGATATGGACCTACAATTGTGATGAGGCATCCGCAACTAGGACACATGATCCTAATATGAATGTAATTTCTCTAAAGCTAAATGTGCTCACAAGCTATCCAGAGGATGTTTCATCTAATAATAGAACTCTCCTTTATATAGAAGAATATGTGTAAAGACCATGAAAAAGAAAATATATTATTTGAATTATGATTTCTGTACGACTCGAAACTGGTGTAAAATACTATTTTGTGGAACTTATATAGGTGAATCGATATGATTGGTCATCAGGATTATTATGATCATTAGTCGACCGGTCATGGTTCGATCTAAGGCCAAACCCCCCGGTCTTGGGTGGGTGACAACTTGGTGAGTGGGAGGAAAAAGGGAGGATGAACCTTAGGGGGTGACGACCTGATGAATGGGAGGAAAAGGGAGAACAAACTTTAGCCAAGTGATACCTATTCATGAATGGGCGGTAGGGTAGGGTGTAAGAATTTAATTGAGGGACTCGTTGAGTTGTAGATATATATAGTTGTGAAGATTGTGGGAAATCCTTTTCCCTAGCCGTCCACTCCTTCTTGTCTCCTCTCCATCCCAGGCACCCTCCTCATTGCTGCATGAGTATCTGGTCCCTCTTCTTATTTATTTTACATTAGGACTCATTCATGCATGGTTTTGATGGTAAGGATGTAGGGTTGATGACGTTCTTCACATCTTGTTTTCCCACGTTTTTTGGAAGAAGGTTGCATGTTGGCTTGATCGCCACCATCTCCTTCCCGTCTCCCCTAGTTTTCCTTGCTCTTGGCTGGTGTTTTGGAGTGTTTTCTGCGGTGCCTTGTCAAGTAGGCATGCGGTTCAGTCGGTGCCGCATCAGGTCGTGTATGCAGCAACGCCTGATTTTTTTTGTTGGAGTTGCCTAGCTGAATTGCAGGATCCCGAGCATCTTATGCACGGTGTCTCATCGATTCTGGTTGCATGAATTGCTAGGGTTTCTTTGGGTCGTTGGGTTATTTTGTTGAGCGCGTGTTGATATGTTCTGGTTGCTGCCCCTCGTGTTGATAAAGGCGTCATCATTTTAATAACAAGTTAGTAATATAGAAAATGAGTTATAACTATAGTCGGGTAGCAATCACAAGCGTCGAACCAAAATAGCATATCAAAAACAAATAAATTTCGAAACTTTATTGAGTTGAATAATTTAAAATAATTGTATTAGTAATATTTTTGAATTAGAATAATGCAAATTAATTTAGTCGAACAACTTAATTAATTAAATTTCTATAAATAATAGTAGCGATAAAAATTATAACCGTAAACTAAATCATCAAGATTGGGGTTAAGTAATTATCATCTCAAAGGACAATTAAATACTTGTTTATTAGTAATAAATATTTTATCAATTGTTAGGTATTAATTATGATTTAGATAATTAATAAAAAATGTAAAGTAGGACTTAAATAATTAAATCACATGAATAATTTAAAATTTAATATTGTTGAATTTTAATAGTGATATATATATTAGTCATCTAGCTGCATGCATTCCTATTCGAATAAAATTATACTTATGTATAATTTTATGTTCCCGTTCAGATGAGGATCATTGGTTGCAGCTACGAGTTTGAAATATCCAGGTCCGTATAATTATTTGAAATGTTGTACTTTCCCTTATTGGCAGCCTTGGTCGGCCTGAGCCAGATTCGACCACCATGCACTGGAACGCAATCGGGGTCAAGGAATTGACTTAGTCTGACACAGGGCCGCACCTTTAAAATTACTATGTAGGTCTGTATAATTATTTGAAATGTTGCATTTTTCCGAAACTGGTATAATTATTTGAAATGTTGCATTTTCCCAAACTAGTAGCCTTTGTCGGCACTAATCTACAGAATGAGCTACGAGACGAGTTTTAATTTCAGAATAAGCTGGAGACAATTTCTAATCTCAGAATTAGCTCGGAGACAATTTCTAATCTAAGAATGAACTGGGAGACAATGACTAATCTCAAAATGACCTGGGAGACCACCTAATCTCAGAATGAGCCGGGAGACCATTTCTAATCTCAGAATGAATTGGGAGACAATGAATAATCTCAGAATGACCTAGGAGACCACCTAATCTCAGAATGAGCTGGGAGACAATTTCTAATCTCAGAATGAACTGGGAGACAATGACAAATCTCAAAATGACCTGGGAGACCACCTAATCTCAAAATGAGCTGGGAGACAATTTCTAATCTTAGAATTAACTGGGAGACAATGACTAATCTCAGAATGAACTGGGAAAAAATTTCTAATCTCAGAATGAACTGGGAGACAATGACTAATCTCAGAATGACCTGGGAGACCACCTAATCTTAGAATGAACTGGGAGACAATTTCTAATCTCAGAATAAGCTGGGAGACAAATTTTACGAATCTCAAAATGACCTGAGAGATAATTACTAAAAGACTTGTGAAACGATAATAAAAAATGGGTGAAATGATAATAGGGATTATATTGACTTGTTTCATTTAATTATGCGGCTTAGTCGTTTTATCACTAACGCGGAACTGCCTCCGTAGGTGAGTAGCTGTGGACTGAAGAATAGAAGTGTGGTTGGTGGTTCTTTTACCTAGGTATGGTGAATTGATAATAAAAAAATTGGACTTCCTTATTATTCTCTTGTGTTATAAATATGGCTATTGGAAACGGTCCGAGACTGCGGGACGATTATTTTATATTTTAGAGAACATGATTTATTGTTATGATTTATATTATATGTTGCGAGACTTATTTTCTGTATTTCAATTCAGGTTCTTGAATGTTACATTTACATTAACTATATTTTTAAGTAACGCCCGCTCCGGTTCGGGCGGGTCGTTACAATGTGTGGAATTCAAGAAGTCATTATATTAAATTTTATTAATATGTGTGGAATTTGGGAAGTCATTACATTAAATTTTATAAAAGAACGTAATCACTCATAACTAATATCATTTGTGTGATAATGAAAAGTCAAAAACTTACAATTAAGTGAATACGAATGGGTTATAAATGATATTGATTTTTAAGAATTTATTTAATTAAATATTATTTATAGTTCATTTTAAAATTTATAAAACTCTAAATAAAATAACCTAATTATTTTTTGGGGTTTTACACCAAGCCCAAGGGGCCATGGTGCTAAGGTGAAATCCTCAAAATCATGGGAAAGTCACTCAAAATCAAATGGGGAATGCTTGGGCTGATGTGGACGGTTCAAATCTTGCCACATGGCACGATCTGAATGTCCAACTACTCAGTACTCTAGTGGGATCCACATATGGGTATATGCAATATACATATGGGCAGAAAGCTCGGATCGAGAACATCGAAAGTCAAAACTGACTCGACTCCTAAAATTGACTATATAGGCAAGAATCGGGGCAAGAAGTCTAATTGAAACCTAAACTCAATCACGCTGGGCTCATAGGGGCACAATCTAGTGATCCGAAATCCCTATGTTGTATTCAAATGAAATACCCTCAAATTCCCAAGCAGGTACTTAATGCTCCAATGGCTTAGATCTAAGCCTACAACTCTTGCTAACCTATAAAAAATCATTTTTATACCTTGCTTATACATTGACAAATCATGCTCTACTGTATTATAACTGAATCTATCATCTTCATGTTAGGAATATTCACCCTCTATAACATGCTCATATGTCCATCTGGGCCCAATACTCATGATCTAAAAATTGGTCTGACTTGAGGTAGCTTAAACTAACTTGAGACTGGCACGAAGCTGGGCAAACTACAAGGAGGTAAACCCTAACCAAAAGCTAGGTTTTACATTGAGAGTGATCATTAGCATTTTTAAAGTCAACACTCATAGTCGTAGAAGTGGTTTTGCCTCTGCTATAGCTAGGAGTGATCATATACGATCCTTAGGTTAAGAGTCTCTCTATGCTAGTATGAATGAACATGTATAAGTAGGGGTGGGCGTGAGCGTCCGAATTTCCGAGTCCGACCGAACTCCGAAGTATTTCCATCCTAATTCAACCGAATGAAAACAAATTAAAAATGGGCATTTCTTTGTCTAACCGAATGACCGACTAAGTGTTTGATATTTTATATCAATTATATAATGCCTTCAACATTTGTGAGGGTAATATTATGTTTTATGAAAATTTCAAATTATGATATACAATAAAATTAATTAAGTTTATACATAAAATTTATATTTAATATTTAAAATAACCCAAAATGATTTACATAGAAGAAAGATAAATGTCATCCTTATATTTAAGAATTTCGAACACTGCATTCACTTTAACAATTATATCAAACTACTGAGTATATAGTTAGAATGCCCCCAATTAATATCATAGTTTACTAAATTTTCAAAATTTAGCTTGTTGACATTTTCAAGTCAAACAAAAGATAATTGACGCATAGAAGCTTTAAAGTAATTTTTGATATCAAAATGTAATTGAATATTACATATACTTCAAAGGCAAAATAATTTATTAGTTGATTCTTCATCCAATGTTACTCACCTACATGAAAAAAATTTTAAAAAAATTATTTACTTGTAGAAATATTTTACAAATATTAGAAGAGTAGAAACTAAATATAGCATTCTTACTTGTTCATTATAGTTACAATCATCAATATCTTCTTATTCTTCAATATTTATTAATTCCAACAAATTTGATGATGAACTTATTTGTTTCTCCACAAATAAAAAATATACTAACAAGAAAAGAACATATGTTAAAAAATATTTAAAAATTGAATAGATATAAAATATGAATTACCTTCATATTCACTCATCAACCAATTTTGGACACTTATTAAAGCTGCATGTTTAACCATAAACATGATCATCTGAGCTATATACCCTAGCTATAACTCATACATCTAATATCATGCTGATTAAACAATCTAACAACTGTGACCATCCCTATGGTGGTCATACTGCCTTGTTCTTTGATTTTGTCCATATGAATCCATATAAGATTGTCACCAATAATATCTTGCAATACACATCTGAACTAAAGATGTTTGGTCATGGTGATGATATGCAAGATAGCTAGTGAAGTCAATCATGTTCCATCACATCCAAATAATTCCATTGCACCTTTCCTCTCTCTAGTTGATGTTATCGTAGCTATATCTTGTACTCAATCTCTAACCCAACTCTCATTTCAATGCTGTGACATGTGGTCTCCGTGCAAAACTAAAAACATCCTGAGGTAGTTGTCTTCCTGTAGGGTGTGGCAACTACTTGGCCTTTGCTTTCACTATAACTACTCACTTGAATGGTGGTAGTGCAACACGGAAGGTGGCAGTGCAACACGGACAATGGCAGTGCATCACAGTCGGTGGTTGGGTAACACATATGACAGTAGTGTTATTAGGTTGGTGGTAGTGCATCACGAGTCGGTGATTGTGTTACTCGGATGGTGGTTGTGCATCATAGATGATGGTTGTTCTACTAGGATGGTGGTTGTGCTACTCGGACGGCAGTTGTGCTATCCACGTACTGAAGCCTGATCTTGATTCATGTATGTTGTGAACCCATTACTGTATCTGACATATTTATCTCCATGTGTCTATCTCCCTAGATGTAACTGCTATCAACTCAGCTAAAGTTATCTAACCATGTGTGTCTGATCCAGAGGGGTCTAGATCATAGTGGTGACACATACGATGGAAAGATAATGTTGATTCCACACTTCGTTTCATAGTGCTCCAAATACTCCTCATCACTATTCATCTCAACATCAATTGACTGAGCATGTGGGCACTCTTATGTCATCCAAATCATTAGCAAGAAAAATAGAAAGGTGTGTCTCTGAGCTTATAATAATATTCCAGTAAGATCCCCGTTGGTGTCTACTAAACCATAATCTCATAACTTCCATCACCACTGAAACTTGCATTGCTCAGATTTAACTAAGCAAAATCTGAAACGCTTAAAAAATACCAAAGGAAACACCTGTCGACTTGGCTAAGGATAGCTCCACACACTTGGTTAAAAATAAAAGTCTTCCATCTCAATCGACCAAGACATGGCTCTGATATGAACTTTGTAACACCCTGATTTCACTTCACTTAAGAACCGAATCAAAAATGTTGCGATCGAGTCGAGTTATGTTTAAAGTTGTCGGTTGGTACTGACTCGATCGATAAAATAGATTGAAACAACCTTCTTGGTGTAATGAGAATGGAACACACCATTAAAAACATGTCAAAACACATTGAACATAAATAAAAGTAAGAAACTAAACAACTGTGTTGAGCTCAAGTCTATGTAGCATTTATCTGTCCTCCCACCAGAGTCAACTGAAGATTACAAGACTTACATATATATATGAAAAATGTTAGTAAAGAATGTTACTGATCTAAAAAATAACTAGTAGAAACTGGCAAATGGGTATTCTTTTACCCACGAAATCTTATGAAACTTCAAGATTGCCTCACACTAGGACGGTAAGCAAACATACTTAAGCAAGCGTTGGCTCGCATGCGCGGCTCATAATCATATTCATACATACAACGCTTATGCCCTCACATCTTCCATATCAGCCGCCACGGTACTCAAGTGCCAAAAGGAACAGTTAAGTAAATGTCACAAATTCTGAAAATGTGTTGCATTACGCACTTGAATACACCCCGATTATGGTTCACCTAGAACCGAAATAGAAACATTACGATCGAGTCGAATCACGTTTAAAGCTGTCAGTCGGTATGACTCGATCGATAAAATAGATCAAAACAACCTTCTTGGTGTCATAGAGAATGGAAGATATCATTAAATACGCATCAAAGCACATTAGATTATAAATAAAAGGATGAAAGTAAGCAACTGCGTTGAGCTCCAGTGTGTGTAGCATTTATCTTTCCTCCCACCAAAGTTAACGTAGGATTTGCAAGACCTGCGTATATTATATGAAAACCGTAAGTAACAAATGTTACTGGTTCGAAAGAAAACTAATACAAACTGGCAAATGGGTATTCCAATACCTAAGAAAAGTTATGAAACTTCAAGATTGCCTTATACCAATTTGTAACACCCCGATTTTGGTTCACTTAAGAAACGAATAAAAAATGTTACGATCAAGTCGAGTTATGTTCAAAGTTATCGGTCGGCACGTCTCGATTGATGAAATAGATCAAACAACCTTCTTGGTGTCAAGAGAATGGAAGACATTGTTAAATATGCATCAAACACATCAAATATAAATAAAAACAATAAAGTAAATAATTGCTTTGAGCTCAAGTGTGTGGAGGTGTCGTTAGACAAGCTGATAGGTATTTCCTTTGTTATTCTCTTTGTATCTCAGTTTTTTGCTCAGTCAAAGGTCAGTAATGCATGTTTCAATGTTAATAGAAACTATGAGATGGATATAGATAATGATCTTAGTGGATGCCAGTGTGGATCTCACTGGAGTGTTATGATATGCTTAGAGACATGCATTTCCTTTTATTATGCCAAAGATTTGGATAACGTAAGAGTGTCTACATGCTCAGTCATTTGAAGTTGAGACGAATAGTGACTAGGAGTATTTGGAGCACTGGGGACATTGCAGCACTTGCTCATCTTTCGCATATCACCTTATCAATCCTTCCTTGGGACATGGTGTACATTGTGGGATAGAGTTATAAGAGATAAGACAAGTAGGGTGCTTGGACTATGGAAATACTCACGTAGTTACATGACACATGAGTAGAGACCTTCAGTAGCTTAAACAGATCCATTAGGCATAGTTTGAGGCCTACTTTGGAGAACTTGGACCTTCAGACAAATCCCTCTGGATGAAAATTGTGGCTATGATAGTGGAGCCACTAAGGTACTTTGACCACAGTGAGAGTTTGGACAGATGACTTGAGATGGACCACTTCTAAGAGATAGAAGTAGATAAAGAAGAGTAGCAAGCTGGATCTACAGTCCCATGGACACTTCACCATCATCCCTCTTCCACTAGTGTATGTATGTCCAAAGAATATTATTGGCTACTCTTCAACAGATAGAGTCATGAACACACTAAGGATGGGTGAGATTACCTTTGTCCACGGATTTAGAAGGTTGATCGGATTTTACTAGATTTGTCAAGGCTAGATTAGTTGCTTCTAGTGAGAGGCAATCAGCTTATGGGACCGGTCACTCCAGATTCCATGATATATGTGTAAGCTCAACATTGGTTTTTCATTGTACCTATTGCCACAATGATCCATACACCTCTGGATAAGACACACATTGTTGGAAAACCTGAGCAAAATTGTTAGTAGCTACTTTTGAGGAGATCAATGTGGGCTCAACATTATTTTTCCATCGTGTGTGTCACCACGATGATCTAGACCCCTTCCGGATTAGGCACGCATAGTCGGAAAACTTGAGCCGAGTTGATAGTAGCTACCTCTATGGTGATAGACACATGGAGATAAACATACTAGAGATAATAATGGGTTCATGATTTACATGATCAAGATCAGACTGTAGCACCCGGATAGCACAACCGCTCGTTCGAGTAGCACCACCGCTGTTCGAGTTGCACAACCACCATTCGAGTAGCACAACTGTAACACCCCGTTTCGGCTCACCTGTGAACCGACCCGGAAATGTCACCAGCAACCGAACCGTTCGCTAATCTACTGGGTTCGGTTAAGCCGACCTGGATCTGCCCTTTGGCGTCTCAAGATGGAGATGCAAACATGAAATGCATGAATGGGAACATTTGGGTACTAACGCGGTCTAGGCCTGCTGTTCTTGTCCTGTCATGATAGCTACAAGTCCTCTCTGCTGCTGTCTCAGTGGCTGTCGGTCTCTGCCTCTCTGGCCTTGACCTTGACCTTGCTGACCTCTCTGCTGTGGTTGTTGCTGGGGAGCTGGGAGTGTAAGTCTCTGCAGAGGTGCTGGGAGTGTCACTTGTTGGGTCTGGCCAGTTGGACAAGTTGCAGCTCTATGCCCTGGTTGACCGCAACTATAGCATACGTCTGTGCCTACACTGCACTCTGCAGCTCTATGTCCTCGCTGACCGCATCTGTAGCATGCGTCTGTGCCTGCTCTGCACTCACCTCCATGACGACGTCGACAATTCTGACAGAAGGGTGCTCTGTAGCCCTGAACTTGGGCATCCATAGCCCTCATGGCAACTGGTGCATCTAACCGATGTCTCTGTTGTTCTCCCTGCTCTGGCTGATACGGCCTCGAATGTTGCTGCCTCTGGTCAACATCCCGGCGAGGTCTAGCAGCTATAACTCGTTCTGCCTCGCCTGCAGCTCTCACAACATCACCGAAAGTAGCGAACTTCCTATCCAAATAGGCCATCCTGATCTCGTGATGGAGGCCTTCGTAAAAACGCTCTATCCTTCTTTCTTCGGTGGACACCAAGTCTGGTGCAAATCTCTCCAGAGCTCTAAACCTAGTCTCGTATTGTACCACCGTCATGGGTCCCTGCCTCAGCGTCTGGAATTCTCGTTCCTTTCTCTTCCTGATGTTTGGCGGGAAATACTTTCCATCGAATTCCGCCCTAAATTCCTCCCATGTGATGTCCTGGGGCTGACGATGGGCGAATACAGAATTCTGGACCGAACTCCACCATATCCTGGCTTCGTCCTGGAATGCTCCTGTGATGATGCGCACTCGGTGCTCCATGGGGCATGCCATAGTGTCAAACACTCCTATAGCTGACGATATCCACAAGAATGCCTCTTCTGCGTCCAACTTTCCAAAGAAAGGTCGTCCACCATTCTTCACGAACTTTTCGTACTGCCACAGTTCCAATTTCCTCGTATCCACTGATCTGTTCGATCTTTCTC
This sequence comes from Piper betle, assembly GCA_033002965.1. Lineage (NCBI taxonomy): Eukaryota > Viridiplantae > Streptophyta > Magnoliopsida > Piperales > Piperaceae > Piper > Piper betle. The sequence continues at coordinate 3,980 of JAURVB010014736.1, read as the reverse complement.
CTTGCTCATACCGAGGAAATTGTGGTCCCGTACCTGTTGGTACACCGTCAAATCTTGCAGCTCCACTTCCGCCTGCAGTCTGCCCGCTACCTACTGCTGCGGTTCCACTGATGTCCGGTCTCATCCCCGCCTGAAGTGGGGCAAATAGGGGAACTGTCGTTGGAGTAGTCCTCTGTTGCAGCGGTGGAGGAGGAGGCGGCGGCAGAGGGTCTGTGGAAACTGCTGGCTCTCCCCGTGCCTCTTCACCTACTGCTGGTCTCTTCTCAGTTCTGGCCACAGAAAGAGCTATCTGTCTAAGCTCTCTCCTGAATTCCTCTTGGTCTTGCTGCATTTGTCTCCTAAATTCTTCCTGACTTTGCTGCATTTGTATCTGAGCTTCCGCCAACCTGGCAATCGCTGCGTCTCTCTCCTGTCGACTACTTCTGGTGCGGTAACTGTCACGACCACTGTCTCGGTCCCTGCGACTATCTAGGTCCCGGCGACTATCTCGGTCGCGGTGACTGTCTCGATGATGGCTCTCACCACGTCGGCTAGCTGAAACTGGCACACTGACCTCTACTGGTGGCATGGCAGTCCTAGGTTGACTGGAGGCGGCGTCACTGTGAACAGGGCTAGGACTGTCCTGTCTGGCTACTGGAGGCGATGGGGTCCTGATCTGCGTCCGGCGGGTCTGTGTCACCATCCTGCTACAAATTCCTGACCTGATCTGATCACCCTGTCACACCACCAACTCGTAAGAAAATCTGCAACCCAAAAACATTAAGACAGAAAAATACCTGTCGGCACAGCTCGGAGCAGCTTCGGCACACATGTAACCTGTAATGCATCTACCATCTTAATCAACCAAGGGTTAGCTCTGATACCACTATTGTAACACCCTGTTTTGGCTCACCCGTGAACCGACCCGGAAATGTCACCGGCGACCGAACCGTTCGCTAATCTACTGAGTTCGGTTAAGCCGACCCGGATCTGCCCTCGGCGTCTCAAGATGGAGATGCAAACATGAAATGCATGAATGGGAACAATTGGGTTCTAACGCGGTCCTACATGCATGCTATGATGTACAAGCAAAAACAAGACAAAACAATAAATGAGAAACCAAAAGAAAATATATACTACTACGTAAAAACGGACAGAGTTTCCCCTAAAAGTGCAATAAGGGCCAACCTGTCCACAACAAAGGTATATAAATATTTTATCAAAATACGACAAAACATAACAATCTACCGCGGCATTCCATTATTATCTCATTTGTTTTCATCTAAGCCGAGGCTGAACTCAAGGCTCCCTGCTCATTCACATCTATCCGTTCATTTCATAACAGGCAATTCATCCAAACAAACACATCCAAATTATCATTCACATAGCATTAACACATCATCATTATACGTTACACGCGGCAGGTACATGTGTGCGCGGTTCTGTGCTGCTCCTCCGCAGTCCCGACAGCTTTCATCGCTCGCATTCCTCACCTACATATATATAGAAAAACCGTCAGTAACGAGTGTTACCGGCCCGGAAAATAACTAATATCAATCTGGCACAGGAGAGCAAACTCTCCTGTTGAATGAAAACCATATACTTCCTCAAGAACTCTCATCAGGGCACATATGGGAGCCGTCGCCCTCGGGTCGACAGCGTCCCCCTTTCTTTCTCATTCTCATACCTTGGCCATTTCTCTATCGCTTCTCGCATCAAATCTCATTCCTTTCCGCCCTCTGCACCTTCCATATTACTCCTGGCCTTGAGTACGAAGGCCGAGCACTCTCAGGCAGTCGCCTTTAGTACCCTTTGAAACCACAAGTCTAGACATGCGCTGCAATGCAGTACCCGTGAACCTCCACACTTCTCCGGGTTTGAGGAACTCAAAGGTGGAGTTGTCAGGATCCCTCGGGAATGAAATGGCCCGCACACCATTCCAGAGCCCACTATCGACTCACACGTGCCCGCTCGCGTAGCACGGTAGCCGGATTTCCCTCATTCAATCTCTCACAGAAAATGCGAAAACTATACATATATATAGGTCTAGGTTGGGATTTATACAATAGGCCCGAAGGCATCGTGAGCTAGATCTGAAGTTCGAAAACAAACTCGAGGGATCTCATCCTCGAGGGTTATTAATCCGGAAAATCGTTGGCTAAATGGCCCGAGTTAAGTGGGATCCGATAAAATGCCACTTAACTCGTCCTGCACATGATAAATCAAATACACAATAGAGTAGCGTAAAAATAGAGAACGAGTCCTAAACGGACCTGGTAGAAGCTCCAAACGGGTCCACGCGCCTAGGCGGCGAGCTCCTACACCGTACCTACACAATCAAGCTAAAAACTAACGCCCGCATGATGAATCACACATCCTATAGCATGCACACACAATCAACACAATCACGCATCAATCAACACACATCAACCTATATCAATTCTAGCAAGTCTACTTAGGCTAGTTTGCATTAGATCATGATCATTACCTAGTTACCCTAATTAGTTTCTTAGCTTCCATTTTTAACACCACTCAATCAAACAAATTTCATATTTTATCCTTAATCAAATCTACATTTATATATATTATTATAACACACAATTCACCAATCCTAGCATGCAATTCTAATAATCAATACTTTCAAATAATTAAGTTAAAATAAATTATACCTCGCGTCGTCGAAAATCGGCGACGGCTAGGGTTTCTGTTTCGTGGCTCGAAACTCGAATTCGGCACCTAGCGGCGTCCGAAGTCCGATCAGATTGGACCGGGTGCGTTCGGCGGATGATCCGGCGAATTTCCCACGAATCCAATTTTCCGGCGGTTCCGGCAGTTTTCCGGCGAGTGTCGGCAGTTTTCGGCGGATGCCGGCGGTTTTCCGGCGATGATTCGGGACGGGGCAATCAGGGGGTCTATCGGCACCAGCTCGACGAGCTTGGTCCAATGGTGGTGTCAAACAGGGTAGCCGGGGCGGCAATGGCTGTCGGCGGCGGCGTCGAAAGTGGGTGGCGGCGACGGCGTGCTCCGATCGGGGCTGCGGCCGGCCTCGACGGCGGTCAGGATGATGGGGGAAACGTCGGCGACGGCGAGGGGGTGGTCGTCGGGGTCACAGCAGCGGCGGCGTGGCCCGGACGGTGGCGAATCGACGATGGAGGGCGTCGCGGCATGTGGGGCGATTCCGGCGTCGTGGCGGCGAGACGGTGGCCGGGGTGGGTCGTGGCGGCACGGCGATTGCACGGCGGGGTGGGGCGGCATTGATCGGCGGCAGCGCGGCGTCGACAGCGGCAGTGGCGGCGACGACACAAGGCGGCGATGATAGGGTTTGGGTGAGGAAGTGTCGGGAGGAAGAAGAAATACTCCAGTGGCAATTTCGTAAATAAGTATTGACTCGATTCTGACTCGAGTCAAAATAATAACTAGTTCGTAATAAATTCTAAAAAAATCTAGAAAAATATGGGAAAATCCCATAAAATCAAACAAACACAGCAACATCCAAATGATATGTTCTATAACTAATAACCCACCCAAATATAATCTAACGCGTCCTAATTCGTTATTCGGCTCTAAAACTATTTCTACGATCAAACATATAAAATAACAATCAATACTGCATACCTTCATATATTCTGATAACTCATTTCTCATCATCTTCTTGACGTTATCATCGTATATTCAGGTACACATGACCCTCATCGCTCATAACTCACAGCTGGCCTCGACTCAGCACGCGGTTCATGAAACTGACTCGACTCGAACCAACGGTTGAACCGACTGGTTCATACGTAAAACTCTGACTCGAGTCACGGGTTTTACACCAACCGTCATCTGTGATGTACTACCACAGAGCGAATGCTCACTACTACCATCTGTGGTACACAACCACTGTAACGACCCGCCATTTTTCATGATAATATTGTGGGCCTAGCTGGCAGTGTTACTTCAAAATTAAAGCAATTATATCAAACATTATTAGAAATCATAACCAACATAATAAAATCCCA
>JAURVB010014735.1:0-84479 GCA_033002965.1 Piper betle | reverse complement strand
CTAGTCCGGAAATAACTAAATATCAAATTAACACATAAGAGCTTACTCTCATGTAAAAGAAAAGAATCATATAACTTTATCTAAACACTCTAAGGGCAACCACTGAGGAACCATCAAGCTGCAGACTAAATGACATCCCGAATTGATTGTTATAGTGCCACTCTCAACATTTTCTTAAAAGTCCTACTCTTTGGGAAAACCACTATCCTAAGCTCTCTAAACCTCTATATTTCTCCTGGCCCAGAACACAAAGGCCAAGTACTCTCACACAGATGCCATCGGTACACTTTGATACTGTAAGTCTAGATTTGCGCTATACAAAATAGTGCTCGTCTGCTCCACGCCTGTAAGAGTGTGAGGAAGTTCAAGACGTGAAGTTATTAGGATCTCTCGCGAATAGAACGACCCTCTCATCAATATAGTGCTAACTGTGACTTACACATGCGCCCTCTCACGGTATGTGTAAGTCAATTACTCTATCTCTTGGCTCATAAGAAATCTGACAAAAAAATATATTTATAGGGGTGGGAAGGGAATTATTTAAATTGTTTCGAAGGTAACTTACAGTAGATTTGAGTTTTCGAAAATAGCTCAATAGATCTTATCCTCGAGGGTTCTTAATTATGGAAGAATGTTACATTTAAATGACCTGTCTTAAGTGAGATCCGATAAAATGACTACTTAACACGTCCTGTTAATCTATATAAAATAAAACAATGTTGGAATAGAATGACAATCAAGAGGTGAGGCCTAACGGACCTAGTAAAATCTCCAAGCATGGTCTTACGCCTAGACGACAAGCTTTTATACCAAACCTACACAAACAAAACTACACAGTAACTCTCATGCCAATTATATGATACATGAGTGAAATTGATGCATATGACGAAAATCACAACAATATCACTAAATATGACATGGTACATAAAATGAACACTTAAGTATGGTGACCATACACTTTATCAAAAACAAAGTATGGTGACTGTACAACAACTACATTGATTAAAAAAATAGTAAGCAAAATTACATGAAACAAGATAAATGTTGAAGAAGTAAATATCTAATGAGATAATATTACTATTACATGATGACGACAACAACGACCTCTCATATCCATAATGTAACTAATCACGATGTGAACCTATATATGTATGAGAAGGTGAGGAATATATTACAATTATGTACAATGTAATAACATGAATTAATCATACAAGAGAAATAATTCCACATTTATGTAAATAATATAGAAATGAAATGAATGAATCCCCACAGTCCAACTTATAATAAGTCATTCCTCATCTAATTATCTCAAATACCAAAAATAAATTAATGATTAGATACATTTATAACCCACCTAACCATAAGAGATATCAATCTAGTGACAACTCAATAATTATAATTCTTCCAACACTTGTCTACAATAATGATAACAAATAAAGACCAATGATAAAATGAATTCAATCCAATTTAATATCACTAATATTAATAAATTCAATATGTAGGAAATTTAGGGTTTTTAAGTTAAGAGTTCAAATACTAACCTTTTATTTAAAACTCATAGCAATTATTTCCATCAACTCATTAACTAGTGAATAACCCATATTATTCGTTACATGCCACTACATTCAATAAATTTTGTTTTAACAAAATTTCTATACTAGCATTACTAAGAACATGGCAACACATTTCATATGTGATGAAAAGTTATGAGCATCCTAACAAGGAAAAATGAAGGGGGAAATGTAGAACCTCATGACTTCCCTCGGAGGAGACGATGATGCCTATCGGCACTTGCCGATGGTCGTTGAGGAGAGGTGATGGTGGCGGCTGTTGTGTGCCAAGGGGACAAGAGCAGGGCCAGGGCTGGCCGAGCAAGGGGAGTGGGGTAGGAGGTCCGGCCGGCCGGGCGACGGTGACATGCAGATGGTGGCGACCAAGGATGGGCAAAAGGTGGGTGGCGGTGAATAAGGGAAAAGAGGGGAAGGGAAGGGGAGGAAAAGGTTGGTCAGAGGTGGGAGCTAGCCGGTGGTGACCAAGGATGGCTAAAAGTCGGTTAGGCTGTGACGGTCGTGCCAGGGTGGGGGGAATGGAAGGAAGAATAAGAGAGGAGGGTGGTCGGACAGCATCGCTAGCCAGAGGTGGTGTTGCCAGCAGCAACGTGTTGCTGGTAGTACGGTAGGGTAGATGGGTGTGTGTGTGGGGTGGGGGGGAGGCATGTGTTTGAATTTGACGTGATTTTTAGAAAACGTGTTTGAGCTTGTTTAAGTGTTTGACTAGCTTTGATGTATTATAGGTCGAGCTGAGCTCATCCAAAATTTATGGTTATGTGTGTGTGTTGGGGGGGGGGTGTAAATGAGCCAAATATGCATGTGTTTGAATTTGACGTGATTTTTGGAAAACGTGTTTGAGCTTGTTTAAGTGTTTGACGAGCTTTGATGTATTATAGGTCGAGCTGAGCTCATCCAAAATTTATGGTGTTTAGGGGCTTGGCTCATGTTTGGCGCGCTATGTTTTCAAGCCAAACTCAAGTTGAGCTCAAGCTAAGCAAATGTTTGTGCTTGGTTTGTGCTCGATTTATATTGGATCAAAATTTTCTTTCCAACACTATTAAGCTTCAATGTGACCTCAATAGTATTGACGAGTCGAATATTTTTTCGAGTTTGAACACATCGAAATCATGTTTCGAGCCAAGCCGAACTGAACAATCCTTAGTTTAATCCTCATAACATGGTCAGTCTCGACCCTACGCATTTGAATCAATCCGGCAAATGGTCGAACGATCGACTGACGATTATAAAACCTTGACTCGGGTTGTAGGTTTTACAAAATTATTTGAAGTTTTTCAAGTCAATAAAAAGTGTTGAATAGAGATAAGCCAACAAAAGTTAAAAGCCAATGTGATTAAATTTATTGTCTTGATTATCATTTTAATTGACATAGTAAAATTGAAAAATGCTTAACCTTCTACTGCGGTAGCATTAAATAGACTAACTTCAGCCTTATCAAATAATTAATTTAGTGATAATAATTCCATTTAGTACCTGCATCGGTGCCCAAGTAGACCTGATTAATCTTCCTCGTCCAAATTTATTAAGTAGGTAATTCTTTTGTAAATAAAATAAAATTGTTTATTTTTACGATAAATTTCTCTAAAAAAATTATTGGAATAATTTTGTCCCTAAATTTGCAGGGTGTTTGGTTGTGTTAGTTTAGTTCACTATTTTAACAAAACAAATAATACTAATGTTTGAGGCAAGATTTAGAGTTTTAAATCCCGTCACCGATTTTTTGATCATTTGGTGGATTTTAGTTTTGCCTGTGATTGATATGATTTGAGGTTGGGTCCAATTTATGATTTTGTTGGTTAATTTTATTTTTGGTGTTTTCTTTTATAAAAAATCTGATTATATGTTGATTGTTTCCGATTATTGGATAATTGGATTATATGGTTGGTAGACTTTTGTTTTTCATGCGATTGATTGTGGTAGGTTAGGGTCCGAGCTTTGACTTTGTTGGTTAATTTGTTTTTTGTTTTAATCCGGTAATATGTTGATTGTTGCTGTCGCCCGCCAAGCCCCTCGGCACGACGACACCGTCACTGTCCTCCTACCTCTCCATCTACTCCAAAGCGCCGCCGTTGCCCATTTACATGGAGGATTTGTGGTGCTTGTTGAAGCATAGGTTTTTGCTTACTGGAGAAGTAGAATAGTTGGTAGTTGTTTTGTGGGAATTTGTGAATCAAAGTATGAATTGTATTTGGTCTTAAGTAAATTTTTGAAGTTAAGTTGTCACGGCAATGGGCTGAATTTGGAACTTACATTGCATCACCTACAAGTTTTCCTCAGTATTGCGTGTTCTGTTTACCTACTTGACGTGTATCCTACAATTGCTTGGATTGCTTTGTATCATTTTCTCCACGAGTGTGTCCTTTCTACTTGCAACTAAAGTTGACAAGCTTCAATGATGTTAGTGTGAAAGAAACTTGTGTGTGAACCAACACTAACCCTTTTATTTTAATTATAAGTAAGGTTGTGTCTATCTATGAGCTAATGGGTAGAAAAGGGTAGAGATTAAAATTGAATTGGCGAGTCTTGACATACTGGACATTGCCCGTGTGTTCAGAGAGGGTTCATAGGTAGAGAAATCTTAAAGTCAGAGTTGTGACAGAAGAAACGTATTTTATGAGCTATAATATGTGGCTCAAGAGTGGGATGGAATTGGTGGAAAAAAGTGTTGTTGGGAGTGATTCAGATACTAAGGATAAGCCTAAGGTATTGTTTCCAATGATTTTTTTAACTTTTGCCTGCCATTTTAACTTTTCCTGCATTTTTGCAGGATTTATTTGATCCACTTGAAGAAAAATTTTGGGATCAATGGAAAGTGTCTGCTCTATAATCCCAGAAGGCCTGAAAACTGGTGAGATTTGTGGGTTTTTTAATGCAAGCTTCTTACCCAAAAAGCTCTTTGAAGATGCAGCCAAGGAAAGGTTTTCAGAATTTATCTGGTGTGAAATCAGATTGGTGGGAATTTTGCTAGATGAATTGCAGAACTTGGATAGGCTTGTTATTAGAGTTCATTATGGAGGGAGGCTAAGTGAAGACTCACTTATGGGTAGAAAATTACTCTTGTTTCCAAGAGCTGCAGAAAAGATTGTTCTTTGTGATATCATATATCTTCTACTCTCAAGCATTTAGGCTCGAATACTATTTGGTCCTTCAAACTGACAAAACTATCCTTATTTTGTTGTCAAAGTAGCTTAATCAAATTACAGTTATATTTTGTCAATCTTTACAACGTGTATAGGTAAAACTCGAATAAGGTATGCAAATTAAGGTATACAGATTGTATGTTTTGTTGGTTTCTACAGGCCGATTCAAAAACAATTACATTCTATCATTTTTAGTTTTTTGTTAAAAAAAATCATATCACAATTTATAATACTAACGAGAATTTTTTTGCTAATCTTGCCAAACATAATTTTGTAGTTTCTAACAAAATTTATATTTTTAATAAAAAAAATGCAATAAAATTTGTCCCAAATTTCTATAGAATTTTTTTAGTACAACCAAACAGGGTGTTAAGGATAAAAATCAACTCAAATTTGAGTAAGTAAAACTCGATTAGACCTTTTAAGCTATATATGTCATATATATCAAAGGTGAAGATGTATATTATTCAAACTTCAAAGTAGCCCATAGAGCGCCAAATAATTAGTTTTATAAAAATGAAATTGTTTTTTTTACAATAAATTTCTCTAAAAATCATTGGCAAATACATAACACACACGAGGCAAATACCAATGCTCAATTCTAAATTTGAATATAAAATTTAACTTGAATTTAAGCCAAGTAAAAGCCGGTTACACTTATACATTCACAAGAAGAGAACTCACATCCCTATGTTAGTAGCTCTATTAAATTTGAATTTGTTTGATATTTGAAGCTTGATTTAGACTCAAATCGATCGAGCCTTAGAAAACCTCCTTTCGGGTCAATGTGAAGTATGTTATTGTACATTAAATAATATATTGAATATATTTTTATGTAGTGTATGAAATAAAACAAAATAAGGTTATAACCACTCATTGCTTATTTTTTGGAATGAAAGCCCTCATTTCGTCAAAGAGTAAATAATTTAGAAACAACCCTTGCCAGGCTAATTAAGGACATTCTGAACTTTAATGGGCAAAACAATTGAGAGGTGTGGACCCATGGTGCACGAATCGGCCGATTCCGCACGGAATCGGCCGATTTAAATCGTATCGGCATCACACCGATCCGATTTCGGGGCCGACTCGGTCGGCCCCGAATCGGCCTTGGAATCGGCCGAGTTCGGCCGATTCCGACCGATTTAACTCGGAATCGGAATCGGAATCGGCCGATTTAAATCGGAATTGGTTTTTTATAAAATTACTAAAATACCCTAGGTATGATTTTTGTTAAACTATTTAAGCATGGGTAAAATGGTAATTTGGATTTTAAAAACCTAAAATCAACCCCGCTCCCCCACGCCGCCGCCGCTCGTCCGCCCGCCGCCGCCCCGTTTCCGTCCTCCGCCGTGCTCCCCGACTCCGGGCTCACCGCCAACCGGGCTATCGACCTCGCCGCCGACCTCGCAATGTCGCCGCCGATGTGTGGCCGGACCGAATCGGGCTGTGACGCACAAATCGCCGCCGACTCCGGGCCACCTCGCCACCGGCTGCGGGCCGCCGACTGTTCGTCCGACCGGGCTACTGACATCGCCGCCGACCGGGCCGACGGCGGCAGCAGCGGCGGGGTAAAGAGTGGCATTCTCGTAATTAAAAGTTGACTCGAGTCTAACTCGAGTCAAAAATAATAATTAATTCTAAATAATTTTAAAAAATCTTTAAAAATATTTAAAAATATCAGAAACTATAATACACAGAATAATATCAAAATAACATCAATACCCAATTTTAATATATTTATATTATAAATTGTCAAATTATTATATATGACCGATTAAATTAATTTGGACCGATTCAACTAAACCGATTCTTGGCCGATTCAGACCGATTCAGACCGATTCCAATTCCAATTCCGACTCCCTCGAAAACCGATTCCGATTCCGATTTCGATTCATGCAACCATGGTGTGGACTTGATGTGGCGTATTACAAATGGGGCCCATCCACTTTGGTGAGTCTCCAAAGAATTGTTGGCACTTCAAGTTGGAGTAAAAAAATCGGGCCACACTGCTTTCCTTGGAGTTGGGAAAAACCACAAAACTATTAAACTTGCTTGCCAAGTTATATTGAGTCTCATGGCATGTAAATTTCATTGTTATCATATGTAGGGTTGTTAATTAAGCGAGTCAATTTGTAAGTATTTAGCGTTCGGCTCGGCTCGACTCGACTCGAAACTCGACATTTAAATGCTCGAGCTCAAACTCGACTCAAACTCGAATCTTAAGAGCCGAGTTTAAGTAAGGTTGTGTTCAACTCGACTCGGCTCGGTTATAACTCGAACTCGACTCGATAAAATAATATAATAATATAGTTTTTATATTATATATATATATATATATACACACACACACACACAATATAATAACAAAGAAGTGAAATAGTTGAAATGGTAAGTATTCATTTTTTAAAGTGAGGTACTTTTGACTTTTAATTGAGTCGGTTTCGTGCTCATGAACGAGCTGGGTTCGAGTTCATGAAAATTAAACAGTTTAAGTGTATTCGAACTTGAACACATAAAAGATATTCGAGTCAAACTCGAGCATGCATATTCAAAACTCGTATGATCTCGAAACGAGTTCGAACGAGTTTCGAACTATTCGAGTCGAGTTTGATACCATTGGTAATTAGTCATCCCTATTTTTCTATACATAGGGTATCTTCTTATCAATTTTCCTCCATAGATCGACAGTGAACTCTAGTAGATTCAAGAGCAAGCCAAAACAGTATGCAGGAAGGTAGAGTTCGGGTCTGGCTTCAGCTCCCTCTAAACGGCTTAGGTTTGGCTTGACTCAACATTTTGGTTCGCCTCAACTATTCGAATTCTGCTTGCCTCAACGGTTTGGCTCACTTGGCGGTTCGGCTCACCTTAATGGTTCGGTTCATTCCAACGACTCGGCATGCTTTTATAGGCAATCTTGCCCCATTCTTTATCCAATTATCATTAATTGTTTGTCTAAGCATGTCAAAAAAGTCTGCAGGAAGTTAGAGTTTGGGTTTGGCTTCAGCTCCCCTAAACGGCTTAGGTTCAGCTTGACTCAACGGTTTGGTTTGCCTCAATCGTTCAAATTTAGCTTGCCTCAACCGTTAAGTTTGTTCTCAGGGCTCGGCTCACTTTTATAGGCGATCTTGCCCCATTCTTTATCTAATTATCATTAATTGTTTGTCTAAGCATTTGATTATCACACTTCGAGCGGGTTTACTTAAAAGTTATTCACTTTCTTATTCGTCTACAAAAGACATCAAATATTTCTTCTTTGAGAATACACAAGTTATTATTTTAATAGAAGAATTATTTTTGAGGATTTTTAGTTGTATTTCTCGCATGATAAACTCTAGTTATTTATGTAATTATTTACTCAATAATTGATAAATAATAAAGATTTTTAAAAAAACAAAGGCTCCAACCATAATCTTTGATTTTGCATCGCATAACTTAACGAACAAGACAACAACTTTTTTTTTTTTACCTAGCTTGTACGAAAGGTTATACGTGTGTCATAATTTTGCACAAACATATAATTGTTTATTTAAAATATAAAAAAATAATCAAAATCATGCCTTAATAATGATTTTACATAATAATAATATAATAATTTCATAGACGAACAAACTATTTAGCAATAATTCAAATGTTCATTTAAATTATAAGAAAGAAAATATAAATAAATAAAAGCTCAAAATTTTTTTATTCAAATCTAATTCGACTCAATTCAAAATTAATTAAATTTATCTTAAACCTAAAATTAATTAAATTTAAACATTATTAGGTTCGATTAAACTCGTACTCAACTCGATTAATAATTCGCTCGGGTGGTGTGGGGAACCTCGCAACTCCTAAGGCCTAAGGGGGTGGTGTCATTCTCGTAAATATTCAATCTCCCTCGTCGTCAACGCGTCCAACCCCGCATATAACAAAAAAAAACCAGTCAAGTAGATTTTCATTGATCCTCTCCCAACTCTCCATTGATCCTCAATCGGTTCCACCCCCAAAGATCGCAACTTTCCATCCCCATCTCCGCTTTCCCGCCACAATCGACCACTCTTTTTCCGGCGACATCACCTCCACAAAACATGAGTTTCATCTTCGGCAATAGGAAGACTCCGCTGGTATATATATATATATATATATATGCCTCCAATCTTGGATATGGGGGAATACTAAAACAAATAATTAAGGATAAACCTTATATTATTAGATATCATTCTGGTTTATGGAATGAAACCCAACTTAAGTATTCTACTATTAAACAAGAAATGTTAAGTATAGTTAATTGTATTTTAAAATTTCAGGATGATCTTTTAAATTCCAAATTTCTGTTAAGAATAGATTGTACTGCTGCTAAATATATTTTAGAAAAGGATGTAGAAAATCTTGCTTCTAAGCATATATTTGCAAGATGGCAGGCTTTATTAGCAATATTCGATTTTGATATTGAATATATTCCGGGATTAACTAATAGTTTACCTGATTTTCTCACTCGTGAATTTTTGCAGGGGGAATATGGACAAGGGCAAAGGAAAAGCCATAATTCGGAATTATGATCCTCCTCATCACCCTCCATTCTACAAAAATTACCCTCGTTTTCCAGAGTTGAAGACATCAGAAAAAACTTCATATACTAATCTAAGTCCTTATATACAGAAAAATCCACCTATTCATATGTGCTATATAGACTACCCTGTTGATCAACTGGAATCACTTGATCCAGCTGAAGTTGCATTACGATATTGTCCTTTATATTCACATTTCTTGGTTATGTCCAACAAACCAAGATACTTCTTTGAACTAGTATTACAAGACATGCTTTCATGTGAGATATTACATAGGTATCAAGGATCTGAAAATATATTAACATATCCTGAAAATTATGAGACAAAGATTCCATATAGTAAAATGGTAATCCAGAAAGTAGTGACTATGGAAGAGTATGGTCATCCCCATACTATTCGAAAATTTACCAATGTTCAGCCTCCTCCTGGTCTATTTCCAAATGAGTACAATTACTGGGACTATGTGGAAGCTTTTCATAGAGTCTTGTTCTATAAAAATCCTACTCATCAACACTCTTGGTTTATACGTATGGATTTACCTAGAAAGGGTCAGCTTCCTTTTGGTTTCATCAATGGTTATCCCAATTTGGTCCTGAGATTGTTAACCTCCCTAAATATTACAAAAGTCAGTATGAACAGTTTTCTAGAATAGTGGAAAAATCATTCCAAAACTCTTTCTTCTATTTTATCCGGTATTATAGAATTCCTTGGATACTTTCATGGAATTTCTGTTTCCATACCTTTGAGGATAAGGGCATTATCATTCCCTCACTGGCTTACCGTGTTTATACTAGATGGTGGGATAAGTTCACCCGTTCTATTATTCTTCCAACCAGAGAAGAATTATTTCCTGAGCCAGTTCTGCCCTTAACCGTTCCAGCCATTTCTGTCTCAGTACTCCCACCAGTACTACCCCCTAATGTGTATGCTTGGTTGCTACAGGTACAGGAAGACAATCCTAGATCTACCACATGATGAAGCAATCAGATTAGCATTTATGCTAAATTCCTATGGGGTATCTCCAAAGTTACAGCCAATACCAGAGCCGAAGCCGCTCTCTTCTGATGAAATTGAACAAATAGTAACAACCCTTGCAGACAGTCCTTGCCAGGCCGGGTTTGCCCAATCTCCCCTTGGAACAAAGGATTTATATTGTAGACAATGCGGAAAGACATGGCCATACGGATGTGGTTTGTCCAGAGGCTCCATTTGACGACGATGAAGGCCCAAGATGCTTTTGTTGTGGCCAGTTTGGTCACAGTGCTTACCTCTGTCCAGCCATAGTCAGATCGCCTACTCCAGTAGTTAGTCCCTCAAAGTCAGTTGATTCTCAGAAGTCCTCTACCAACACTGTACATTTGGACTCAGCACAATCTCCGTGGAGAACTGTGTCTGTGGGTCCCTCTGTCCCACTGTGGGTCCCTCTCGTCATCCCACTGTGGGTCCCTCCTCTGGGCCCAAGGTGGAGCCCAAGTGAGTAACCGGTTACCCAGGTAAGAGGTGTTGTGCCTTTTGAAGTCTATATGGCGTCGCCTGAGAAATATATATATATGCATGTATGTATGTATATATATAAATTTAGTGCTGGAAGGGATGTAGTTTAGCTGAAATGTTTGGCAAGTTTTTGTGTTATGATGGTAGTTTTGTTGGTTGTTTGATGGTGTGGGGTTGGTTTTGAATGTGTTGTTGCAGAGGTTTTGCGGGAGAATAAGAGGATGCTGGATAAGTCTATAAGGGAGATAGAGAGGGAGAGACAAGGCCTGCAATCCCAAGAGAAGAGGCTTATTGCGGAGATTAAGAAAACTGTTAAGCAGGGTCAGATGGTATGTTTTTAATATATATAGAATTTGTTAATTGTGAATTATAGTTTTTTTTATTTATTATTTGGGAATTGACAAGGTAGGCCAGGAGTGAATGCCAGTGTTGATTGATCTCCATTTGATCTTTTTAAGTTACAATTTGGAATTCCTTTTTTAGTTGTGAAAACATGGGATGTGGTAATTAACTAGTGAAATGAGTTCTACTTACAACTGGCATCACAAGCTTGTTTATTTGATGCTAAATGGGTTTCTTTTATTATCTTTTGTGGAGGAGATGTGAACTGACTTATGTGGAGCACTCTGTAATGCCAAAATTTCTCAAGCTGATCTTTGGCCTACTATAGTTTACTGTTGATACCTCTTTCGGGAAGAATTGGGAATTTTGTACAGAGATGACTTTCTGAGTAATTGAGATGGATTTCTTTCTTTATTCTCGTAACTTCTGCAGCTCTTTCCAAGCATTATGATTTCACGTATTGACTTGGATCAACTGTTGTTGCAATGATTCATGTGATGGTTTTTACTCAAATCTTTCTTTTATCACGGCTTTTGATTGTGAATCTATCACAAACCTGTGTTAACTTCATATATTAAACTTTGCGTGCTGTTTTGTTTATTGAATCTGTCTTGTTTTTGGTTTCAGGGTGCTGTGAAAGTAATGGCTAAAGACCTTATCAGAACGAGGCACCAGATAACAAAATTTTATGCCCTCAAATCGCAACTTCAGGGTGTATCACTTAGAATTCAGGTACTATATCAAAGGTTGTTTTTAGGTGTAATTGAGGGCTGTTTTATAGTTCAATAAACCTTTTGGTTACAATTTAAGATTTTTTTAGGATTTTAAGAGTGTGGGGATTGAAATCTAATGTTAAAGCTTTTGGTTAGACTCTTGATTTGATTTTTTGTGTTGGTTGTAACGTATGCTTACATGTTTGTTCGTTGCTGTATTTCTGCTATATTAATCTGTAGGGAATGGTCTTCTCTTTCTTAGCTAAAACTTATTATTAGGTAATCACTTAAAGGGTGGCATGTGTTTATTGTTTGGGCACCTTATCTAATTTGTATATCAGCCCTCAGTTTGTCTTGTCAATTTGATTTTTGGAACCCTTCATCTGAATTGTAGAAAATTACCTTTGAAGATGGTCAATCTGGTTTATTTCTGTGAAAAGGAAAAAAAATTATGAATCCTAGAAGAGGCATCCTTACATTTCGAATATTGCTTTTTCAATCACCATGCTGCGGGTTTAAATTTTATATTCAACCAAATGTTGATAGTTAGCAGACGAATCATTTCTTTCAAGAAGCTTTAGCCTTTTATGCTGAAATCCTTTAGATATGTGGTGATTTCATATCTGATTCTTCACATGGAATTCTCATCTATTGATAATGTTTTCAACGTTGTGAATTATATTAACTTGGATTAATGTCTGAGTTTCACTGTTTTCACTTGTAGACTTTAAAATCAACACAAGCAATGGGAGAAGCTATGAAGGGGGTCACAAAGGCGATGGGCAAGATGAACAGGCAAATGAACTTACCAGCATTGCAGAAGATAATGATGGAATTTGAGAGACAAAATGAGAGAATGGAAATGACGACAGAAGTGATGGGTGATGCCATTGATGATGCATTGGAAGGAGATGAAGAAGAGGAAGAAACCGAAGAACTCGTAAATCAGGTTCTCGACGAGATAGGTATTGATATCGATTCACAGGTCAGTCCACTGTTCATCACTATTGTTAGTTTATTTGTGCAATCTGTTTTATCACCAATTAATGGTAACACTATCATGCAGCTTGCGAAAGCACCGTCATCTGCCGTAGCTGCACCTAGTTCAACTAATAAGGTTGCTCAGGCTGAGACATCAGGAAATGATGATGGAGGGATAGACACCGCTCTGCAGGCAAGGCTAGATAATTTGAGGAAAATGTAGTTTTTATATTCCATGTTATTATCTCTGAGCTGATTGTAGTTTTGAACACCGGATATGATATGTCTGTCTCCCTTCCCAGTTTCTATATATCTAACCTTTCTTGCTTTTCTCCTGGGCATGGAATGTCATACAGCATGTAAAGAGTATTCTATTAGATTTTACAATCTGATCTCATTGAACTGCATATATTAGTGTGAAGTATATGTTGATAAAAGGATATAGAAAAGAATTTTGTCAATTATCAGAGAGTCAGTATCATCCAATACCCAGAACACTCTTAGTAGGAAAGAATGTAAAACATAATAATAAAGACTACACATTCATAAAGCTACCCAAAACATGAAAATGTTTGTCTGTGGGAAAAGATCAGAATAGCCCTGCTTCATGCAAGAACAGAAGCGTCAACCAGAGAGTCCAGAACGTCAACCTCGAAGCCGGCAATTGATGCATCTGTAAGGCGTACGGGAACAATAATTGCCGATTGGCTGAGGAACCTCCCGGCCGTGAACTGTCGAAGTCATGACGGCCAAACAGAAGAGGAACAGAGACAATTCTAGAATGCTAGAACAGAGTTTTATAATAATACTAATAATAATCTTATAAATCCAAATCTACTTCCCATACTGAATACCATTAATATAAACCATTGTCCTAAACAAGATCAACGAGTATCCAATCCTACAAACCTAACATCCAATTTCTA
The DNA here is from genome assembly GCA_033002965.1 of Piper betle. NCBI lineage: Eukaryota > Viridiplantae > Streptophyta > Magnoliopsida > Piperales > Piperaceae > Piper > Piper betle. Next base: position 70,765 of record JAURVB010014735.1, on the reverse strand, counting down.
ATCTTCCTCTTCATGCCTCAATGTTGCCTAATTACCCATATCTGTCTTGTGAACTTGGGCCCAGCCCAAAAATAACTCATCTCGAGCAAGCGTTTATTGAGAGCTATAATCAAGAAAAAATATCATAGATAAAATATATCAAATTTTCAATGATAAATAATGTGGCCTCATTTATATTGATCAATATATCAATGAAAAACTATGCTAGAAAACTATACTAGAAGTAGTTTCATTGAAATGCGGAGTCTGGTGTTAGAAAATAAATAGATGTATTTTCAAACCTCCAACCTTGTCTGCTTGTTTGTTTGTTTTTTTGAAAAAAATATATTGAAGAATCAATAATTTGACATGAGCTATAAGCAAAATCATATGTCAAAAAATGTAGTATAAAATAAATATACATTTCTCTTTTATGGCTTAAATCAACAAATACATGCATGCTTTATTTGTATTCATTTTGAGAGCAATTCATGGGTTTTATAATGAAAAATTAAAAATCACTTTTAAAATTGGTTTTCTATTTTATTATAAAATTAATGATTTTCTTTATGTGTATGCTACCTAATTAACATTACTGTTATAGTTTTTATCTCTAGTTCTCTCCTCAATCTGCTTGCATTCAATAGCATAGTTGAGACAATCTAGAAATATATATATAAACTTGGTCCTGTTCTTAGGTGTGAAGTCTTGACTAATGACAAACATTAATTGACCTGTTAATTATATTAATCAACCATTTAACTCTTTGAAACATCAATTATTCTACACATCGAGACGTTCTCAAATTTCCTTACTCTTTCTTGTAGGAGTTATCATACAGACCTCAAATGGTTGGGAAAAGTGCAAGACATGATTTGTTGTGTAACAATTTTGTTTCCTTTCGGTTCAGTACTACCCAACTCATTGATGATGAATTTGAATACCCTTGCATGCCAGGAAAGCAATTATGCAGTACCCAATCTTTGTCTTGTCAATCTCAACATTTTCATTTGTTGACATCTGGAGTGGCTAAGTGTAAAACCAAAAACCAAATAGTTGAATACTTTAGAGGCATGCCCAAAAGTTTCGAGTCAATAAATTCTAGATGTGATTCATGAGAATGCTAGAATATATAATCTGGTTTATACGATTCTAATTGAGGCTCATTATTCATACTTCTAATTTTCGTGACAAGTTTATTCTTGACATGTGTTCCCAGTACGAATGCAAGTATTTTTTTGTGGTCGAATTTGCATGGTTAGGGGGACAATGCATCACATCAAGTACAAACAGTCATTTAAATATTATTATATTATATTACATCTTAAATGTGTATTATTACTTCTTAATAATATTATACCATGGGTTTTGTATGTGTATCATGGCCAAAGGACTGCCGTTAGCATTTTTGCTTTCGGTGGGAATGAAACCTTGCTGTATGCTCGGATTATACCATGAAATCTAGCAGTTTGCACAACCTTTTTTTGCCTTTAGTCATGGAGGTGGGGATCGCTAACAAAAGCGAAAAATCTAAAAGAATACTATCAATTGTGCCAGAATATGAAAGGAGGAATACCCAACATGTCCCATGCCTTCGGATGAGGGGAAATACGTATATTCCATAATCCATATAATGAAAGGGATGCATGGTAGTGCTAAATTTATCCAAAGTGATCCCCATGACTCTAATGTAGAAACCAGTGTGTAGCTATAGGCCAGGTATTGTTTGATCTATAGGTGATGGAACCATGTTGTCTCCTCCTTCAGAGAACAAGCTAGTTATATATCTTACATCAACTTGAATTTGAGATTTTGATCTGAGGCAGCTAGCTTGCAACACGATGACATAACAGTGACCGCAGCAAATGTTTCAAACCATCACAGCTAGCTGGAAGATTTTATGGGCAATTCTTAGCATTGAGTATGAACGTGTCAAGGTTGAGATGGAATCAAATGTAAATGGTGTGACTTTGGATAAGATTTTGATAGAGATATATAGAAACTAGAAGAGCCCACAGTTATTTTGCAGCAGTTGCGGCGTGTGATCCAGAAAGAAGATGATGCCACCAAGAAAATGTCAATTGAAAGAGAAGGGCTTCTTTCTTCTTTATTGAGTGGAAGGTTGCCGGCGTCTCCTGCCATTTGATCCAATCTAGAACTTGCACTAGGCCATGGCTGGCTATAACTTCATTAACTACATATATATGGGAGCCAATGCCAAGGCCGGGATATAAATAATATCAAAGTAGAAATGTCAAACAATAGAACATTGATAACTTGATCAATGATCAAACATAAATATATCTTTGACTGAGAAGAGCCCCTTGAACATACCATGAAAATGCCAAGCAAACTTGGCAAACTCCAATTTTACTTGTGCTATTTCCTCTTATTGGTTATGCAAACGAAGATTTGCGTTGCATGCACTGCATTAGTTGAACATGGTTGAAACTTGAAACTCAACTGGTTATGATTATATATCTCTCATGGTATGTTTTGTCATGATGCAATCTTGCAAAGTTGGTGGAGTTCGGGGGCCACCAAACACCAACAAACAGATCAGGCTTATCACTTGACTTGAAAACTAATGTGCATCAAATATGTGAAGATCTCATATATTATATATATATATATATATATATATACATTTAGTCGGGTGGAAGAAGTTGATATGTTACGACTTTCCTTAATCTTCATATAATTTGCTTTCGAACCTTGAGTAGTTGGGATAAGATGACGATTAAGTGATAAACTAATTGACCTCACTTTCTCTAGCAAATAGTGGAACATCTATGTGTAGAAGTTTCACATATGCATGAAGCTCCCTTAGAAGTTGCCATGTTGTAGTGTAACTATATATAACAAGACGTCGAAAAAGAATCCTCTAAATAAGAAAGTGACACGTTGTCCAATCCTATATATAGCATATAGAAATTTTTTAGAAATATTGACGCCCATGGCGACGCCGATGGGGACGCCCATGGCGACGCCGATGGAGACGCCCTTAGGCCTGTCAGGACTATGGGGTCTCCATGGGCGTCTGCAGTAGGCATCTCCAATATTGATTTAACATATAATTACTTGATATTAGAGTCAACTTCTCTCACAAATAAAACCATTTTTTTTGTAGTTTGTACTTCAAAAAGAATAATGTGGGGTAATAAATATATCAACTTGTAACTTCTAAAAAATTAGAGTTAGGTTCAACAAATACAAAATAATACAGCTTGGCTTTGTCATTAATTTTGGTTTATGATCTTCACAAATATATTGCTAATTAAGAGTGGAGGATTTTATATTTAATGTGTGTTAATTTAAATTAGGGATATTGAATGACAACATTTTCGATATTCTACCATGCATAATATTTTATAGGTTGTCGACGTTTTGCTCTTCATTTCTTTCAACATGAAAAGAAAAATTGTATGAAGTCAATATTGTAAGTTATGATTATATCATATAATGGAATTGATTTACATGTGTTTCTCATGCTTAGCCCTTATATCAATGTTACTATTTTAGATTTTTCAAGCAATAATCATATTATTATGCACTTTGAAGTTATCCAATAACAATACTCTTCTTCTTCTTCTACTTTATCCCACAATTATAAATTATATTAAAATTCATATCATCATATGCATCTAATAACAATCATATTGAAAAGAAAAATTATTTGTTGAAAAAACGAAAAAATACGCCAATTAGAGCGTGAGAGCATGAAAAATCTCAAAATAATATTCACAAAATATCCTACAAAATATGAAATTTTAAAAAATCATATTTTCTTGCCTCACTACAAAAAATTAAGTTTTCTCTGCGGTTTAAAAAATAAAAAACTTAAAATACGCTATAAAATTGTGGTAAAAAGTAAGATAGGTGAAAATTTTTCTCCGGTTTTAGCCATTAAGAAAAATTAAAAAATTAATACATTATTGTCTACAAATATGAAAATTATTATATATTCTTTCTCCACCGTTCTAATAACCGTGGAAAAAAGACGGCTAACTGTGACAAAAAGTAAAATAAAAAGTCTTTTATTTAATGCCTTTTTATAAGTGGCCTTTGACACTAAAATCTCCACTGACCGGAAGTGATTTTAGTTCGACTTACTGACAGTATTTTCGAAGCCATGCTACATGAGGGATTCCAAACGCAACCGTTAATATTTTCCGCATACACTTGAGGATCGGAGCATGTGTTGATGATCAACACGGGATCCCAGTAGGAAAACACGGTTGGTTGGCATCATAAGATTTGTATCAATCTTCCATCGCCATTTGGTCAAGAAAGGGAAGGAGATGGACCCTGTCCATCTCCTTCCCATCACCTTTATTCCTTCCACATAAGTCGGCAAAAAACTCTTCCCAATTCTGCAGCGACTTTTACGAAGTCAAAATCCAATATCTTTAACAGCTTGACATGAGCAATATATTGGTGGCCGTAGTTGTAAATTGAGTACCTCCACCTCCCCTCTTATCACATTCATACCATTTAGCATATACTTTCCTCTCTTTCTACTTTCTTCCCTTCTTTTCATTTTTTTTTCAAGCCTTGCCCTGCTATATAAAGGCCTCCTTTCCCAGCATTTGTCACCCGGTCACATTTGGCTCTCATTCAGTATTATCACAAGGCCAGCTGCTGCAAATAAGCTTTCTGATCTGCGAGAAACATGTCAAAGCCTGCAGTTCTTGCTCTTACTCTCCTCCTCCTCCTCCTCTCCCTGGCCTCTGCAGCTCGCCGGGAGCCTGGCTTTGAGTCAGCTTCTTCTGCCCAGAATTCCCAAGTGGTGGGTTCCTCTGCTTTGCTCCCCATTAATTTGAGCTTGTTGTGCTGTAATTTGGTGGTTCATGGCGATGGGTTTTTTTGTTTCTTGTTTACTCATCTGGGTTTTGTTTGTTTTGTATGTTCTTTAGGTTGCTGAGGCTGGGGACATGGTGGTGGATGAAGGTTGTGATGGTCTTACAGATGAGGAATGCTTGTTGAGAAGGACATTATTGGCTCACACAGATTATATCTATACCAACAAGCATAACAAGCCTTGAATTTTGTTTTTCAGCTTAGCTTCTTGTTAATGTTTTGGTTTGGAATCTGGAGCTTCATGTGAGACATGTTAGGCCTTCCCGATGATTTAACTTATGGACAACAGACAGCAATTAAATAGAACTTCCAATTAATTATTTGAATACCTTCTCTGTGCTTGTGCATCAGGTTCCTTGTGTTTCTTGTGGAATCTTACATGAACTGGTAGAAGCTGGCGTCAGAGTTTATGTGATGTTATATATTAAAACTCTCTTTGAAGAGTTGTATGTATGTTGTTTAAAGCATCAGAAGAGTATTTACAGCTATGATCATCTTGTGGGCGCATGATGATCAGTCTCAGAATGCACATGACTTGTGTTTCCCATCTTGCTACCTCAGAAGCAACACAATGATAGCAATCTTTTCTGAGCTTGATTTTAAAATGAACTACTAAAAATTGCATATTGTATGTTCCAACTCCTTAGAAGATACTAGGACCACCCTCTTCTAGCTAATGAAAAGGCTTACCCTCTAAAATGGAGATTGTGCAACAAAATCCATGGGAGGGTTACAAGATATGATTGGTTTTAGAGGAACATATAATCTGATTATCTTTCCATTGTAAAGAAAGAAATTTAAAAAATCAAGTTGGCTTTTAAATAAAACATAACAAAATAGAGTTTTGACCAAAGGATCAGTTGGCAACATTAAAGCTGTTTGCTTTGTTGCTCTTTCTCCAACTTCTCTTTTTGTTCCGGTAAAGGAGAGATGCATCTTTTCCTAACTCTTGAGTGATTGACACTTCCCAAACAGTACTGCAAATTGGCAAATAAAATTTTGTCAATAGTAAGGAAATTCATCTCATCTTTTTTTTTTCTTGGGCTCTTTCGGTTTTGCCTTTAGGACTCTGCCACAAAAGTAGTTGGTGGAGCCAGTTCTTAAGCATTAATGGAAGGCTTGTGTTCTAAATATGAGCTTAAATTTTTTAAGGCACTATTAATCATACCAATTGTGTCCTTAGCCATACTTAGATGTCAATTGTGTCGTTATTAATGTCATATATATATATATATATATATATATATATATATTCATAAATAAAATTCCACGTATACTCGTGCATTATTGGTCTTAAGCTTGGGCAAAAAAAGGCCCGTAATATTTTGTCATTTAAAATTTTATCATTTGTAATTATATATATCTTAAATCATGGATCTTAGTTTTAAATCTATGTATATTGTTATTGACGCCTTTCGGGTATTAGGTAGAAGTAAAACAATAATATACTCATAAACAAAGTCAATTAGTTATAGTTCATTGTCATATTCTATTATATACATTTATTAGAAATTTAGAATAATGGATCTAAAAGCATAGCTAATTTTAATGTTTTTGAGATATAATAATTATGACAACGGAACCATCCATGATAGTGGCCGGAATTTATATATATATATATATATATAAAACCTATTTTATGGTAATTTAGAATAAATTTGCTATGGTAAATTTATATGGATAGAAGTAACTCATATGGGACAAAATATAAATATAAATTTGTTATGATTTAGCTATTTTGTGATGCACATACAGTTAAAATTATCATAATTTATCTGTAATAAAATATCATAACTTATATGAAACAAAATATTCATCAATTTGTAAATATCAAATGAAGCGAGTAGGTTGCACATTATGAAAACTATATCATACTATATTATAAAAATTTAAAATATAACATATGTAAAAGAGAATAATTACACATTATATAATACTACATCATATTCATTGGAGGAAAATTGGGTAATTGCTATGATTTAGCTATTTTGTGATGCACCTACAGTTAAAATTATCATAATTTATCTGTAATAAAGTATCATAACTTATATGAAACAAAATATTCATCTATTTGTAGATATCAAATGAAGTGAGTAGTCGTACATTATGAAAACTATTTCATATTATATAAATTATAAAAATTTAAAGTAGAACATAGGTAAAAGAGAATAATTACACGTTATAAAATTCTACAACATATTCATTAGAGGAAAATTGGGCAATTGCAGCAGGTTGGCCCCTTTTTTCGTGGCAAAATAAAGTTTAACATAGGCAATTACCATAGGTCCGTGCAGGGTTGGTTCGGCTAGGGCAAAGAGTTTAGCCACCGGACCTTGTGGTTAATGTTAACCACTGCACTCATGGTTGCTAAACGGTGATTACAAATAAACACTTCTTAGCCGTAGCAACGCTTATAATAAATTTTTAAAAAAATTAAAAAAATAAAATTATTCTTGTCAGTATAATCGCCTCCGAGACGGTAGCAGTCTGACAAGGCATAAGGCTATCCCCATGGTTATATTTTACCAATAGCTTTTTTATAAAAAAATCATCATTGCCACGGCAAGCGGTAGATATCCCTGTGTTTCTAAACGGTGATTACAAATAAACACTTCTTAGCCGTAGCAAAGCCTATAATAATTTTTTTAAAAAATTAAAAAAATAAAATTATTCTTGTCAGTATAATCGCCTCCGAGACGGTGACTGGCAAGGCATAAGGCTATCCCCATGGTTATATTTTGCCAATAGCCATTTTTTCTAAAAAAATCATGATCGCCACTGCAAGCTGTAGATATATCCCTTTGTTTTAAAATGACAACTATTATGCTAGTGCTGGTTATCGCTCTAGTTTTATATTGTCACGGCTTAGCTCAGCAGTGGCTAGGTCTCCAAGGGCAAGCCCGAGGCAAATTTAGTCGTGGCCGAAACCCATTTTTCTACCGGTGATTAAATGAGTCAACAAAGTGTCCTAAATTTTCTGTAATAGTTTTTTTTTTCTCTCTTAGAAGGTTTTTTCCTTTTTTTTGTTTCATAGTATCTACGTCTTTTCTCTCTCTTTATTTTATCCTTTCAATTGTACACGTTTTCTTCATAATTTTTTCTGTCTTTTTCTAATTAGATTTTTTTTCTTCTGATATTTTGTAGTATGTATCCACCTCTATTTTCTCTTTTTATTTACACAAACGCGTAACATCAATACACATGTGAAACGTCTTATACAAATATGGTACCTTAAATACGTTTTCCTTTGTCACGTCATATTATAATAACATAGATAGATTGTATTTGAGACCCTTAGATGTTTGGGGCCTAGGCATCGTATTTCAATTCAAATTAAAGTCACGACTATTGTCCATCTCTAATCAAAGATGATTATTTTCTTCATACTTGGCGTGGGACCCACATTCCAATATGCATGAAATCAATGAGAGTTGAAGGGATTAGCGATTTAATTTCGGAGGTCCAAAATGGGTTTAACAGGGCCATGATGGGCCGAAAGCTTGTCAAGGGTACCAGACACGTACACGCGATCATTTGGGCCCATTATCCTAAAATCAAACGATATTTGACTTCTACATCTTTCTTTACACCATCCAAATTGAAACCTGTCATTGACCAAAATTGAGTGATGTGAAATCTACGTCTTTTTTTATAAGCTGTGACATCAACATTGCACTTTGCTAATGTCTTGCCCATGACTCGGAGGAAGATAAGAAGATCAAATTTAAGTTTTACATTACTTAAGCCAAAGGCCCATTGGTTGATTAATGTTCTTGCATGGATGTGCTGAGGTATCATAATCTGATCCGATAAAAGTTTACTTTTTTGTAATAAAATAAAAACTCTGTCAATTTTTATTAAAATGTTGAATTTCATTTGGGATTTTTGACTCTTGATTGAAATGCTTTATGCTATTTTAGAAAACATTAAAAAAGGTGATTTGTTAGATAGTAATGAGGTCATTGTAAATAATAAAAATTGTTCCCATGATGGTTAAGCCATCTAGAATATCAACGGTAGGCATGGTCAACACCCACAAAACCAACTATATTAGTTTAAAATATAGAACTCAAGATTACTTAGTAGTTATAGAAGCTGCTAATAATCAAATAAGTTGACCATAAGGGAGCAGTTTTTTTTTCTTTTTGACTAAAGAAATATAAAAATAAACTTGAGGTTTTTAATTGTATGTTCTTAATTTAATCATTGTCTTAATTACTTGGCTACAAATATAACTATAAATTCTATGTTTTTTTAAAAAAACTTGCTGTGGATTTATTTTCAAATATAGTTTTGTTTATGTGCAATTAGTTTTTTATTTTAAAGATGAAATTATTTCATTTTCATTTCTTCATATAATTAATTTTGTATATTTAGGTTGAATTCAATTTCAATTTTCAACAAAATATTTTTATTTTCCAATTGGGGACATGCTATCAATTAGTAAGTTTTTTTTTCAATTTTAATTTTCAACACAATGCATACATTGTGGTTTAAAAAATTGGTCAAATAGTAAGTCCATTAATCTAAACCCGCATTATTATTATTATTATTATTATTATTATTATTATTATTATTTTTATTATTAATTTTATGGACGAGACGAAGAATAGAATTATGCATTCAGTAATCAAAGTTTGGATAGTTAGGTTTATTTCAATTGACCTAGATAACATTTGTTTGGACTCGATTGGTCAGCATTGCTTTCAATAAAAAAATGTTGGTCTACCATTTTTTTTATCAATATAATAAGAGAATATGTAGTATCATTCAGTGTAGATATTTTTACATCAGCTCAAGGGAAAACCTAGTTGTCTAACAAGAACACAACTATTATTTTAACGGACTAGATAAAATTACTCTCATTATATACACCGGTCCTTGTAATCTATTGGTTCACTGGTTAATACTATTTTTTTATATTATAAAGGAGGGTTCACAAGAGATATACCAATGAGATCTTCTAGGCTAAAATCTTCTTTCACATTAACATTAAGTCAAATTCATAAACCGGATAGGGGCATTGAGTTAAGTCAAAAGAATAATTTGTGGGTCATCATGTAAAGGATTTTATGTTATCATCCAATGAATCTTGTAGGCCTAAAATGTGCTTAAGCATATAATTGGCATCTTAAATAATTTAATTAAGACCTAATCATATCACTATGATGGAAGTACAATATGCACAGGACCCACATTTGTGCATCCTAATTAGGGAATTATGGTGTTGAGCCCAGTGATGACATGCCAAGTGTGTTATGAGAGTTGGGAAAACCTCATTGAGGGGGCTTCCACCATTGGTGTCCACTAAAAGAGCTGCTAATGGTTCTGTAATATGTAAGTGTGATGTAACACTCCTCCACTAGGGCATTAGCACATATTGCAACTGGACTTGGATCAAGAATTGGAATAATTGCCAATTGGTGGAATAGACAAAATAGTCTTTAAACTTTTGTAGAAAACATATTCCATGGGACCAAGATAGAAAGTATATGTTGATCATTGGACCTAACACTTGATTGATTTTAAAGTGTGTTACAGCTTTTGAAGGAGTGAGCTTTAGTGGGCAACTCTGATCTTGGTTCATTTCATATGAATTTGGGCTGTTGTAGCAGTCAACTAGCTTACAACAAAAAGGCATGCATTATAAGGTCTAATGTCAAAGGCAGGCAGGGCTTTCCACTAAGCTGTACCATATCCCTTAGTGGCCAACACAGTGCTGTAATTTGCTGTTATAATTGTAGTTGTAGTTGTTGTAACATTATTGAGTCAACCATATATAAATTATTATTATTTTTACAAAAGAATCTTGTAATAAGCACAAGAGATGCCCTTTCTCGTAACAATGCTAGCTCTAACAGTAGACAATTTTTTTACAATAACAACATCATCAACCAATCACTCTATATTTACTATATTTAGTGGTTGAATCCCGTGCGGTTTAGACTTTTATACTATTTTAATATCACAATATTTTAAATGGTATTTAATAAAATATAGATGATTATATACTTTTTAATGTCTAATAAAGTATTTTATTTATAATTTTAGAATCTTATTAAACCCAATTCCCGTAAGAGAAAATATGGTATTTAAAACTGTCTCTAACTAGTCTCATACTTCGCACAGTTTACCTCACCAGCTCTCCTCTTCCAGCCCAATACTAAATTGGGCCCAGCTACGCTACCACATCAAGCCCACCAATGAAGGCCCAGTTTGCATTTGGGCCCAAGAAAAACCATTGGAAATTCAAAAATCAACGGCTACTCCCGCCGGCAGTCCCAACTCCTCGCCGGCGACAGAGATGAGCGGCCGGCGATATTGGCTGCTCAAGACGGAGCCAAGTGATTGGTCGTGGGCGGACCAGGCGGCCGACGGCGGGAAGTCTAGGTGGGACGGCGTCAAGAACCGGCAGGCGCAGAACAACATGAAGGCCATGCGCGCCGGCGACCTCTGCTTCTTCTACCACTCCGGCGCCAAGGAGCGCCGCATCGTCGGCGTCGTGTCGGTTGAAAAGGAGTGGTACCGATGCGGGGACGGGGAGGCGGAGGAGTGGGCAGTGGATGTGAGGGCGGTCGGGGAGATGGGGCGACCGGTGGAGCTGAAGGAGGTGAAGGAGGAGGAGGGGATGGAGGATTTTGGGCTGGTGAAGCAGCCGAGGTTGTCGGTGGTGCCGGTGCCGGAGAATGTTTGGGAGAGGATATGTGAGATGGGGGGTGGATATGGAGGGAAGGAGGGCTCAAGTGGGAGTGCAGGTTAGGTGTTTGTGAATTTGCTTGTGTGTGTTGGTTTCGTTTGGTTGTGCTTTGAAACTTTTTGTACAAATAGTTTGTAGAGGAGAAAGCTCTGTGAACTTTGTGCATTTTGGTTGAAATTATTGTCGCTCTGCTTAACATATGCATCTAAATTTCAGAAAAATTGATTGTGTTCTTCCATTGGATATTTCGGCCATCAAAGATTTTGTCATTTTTGATCACATATATCTTAGTTTAGTATTTCATGGCTTTAACACCTTTTGGGTATTAGATAAAAGAAGAAATCTCAAGCATCCGCCTTGCAAAAATTTGTTATTTCTTATCACTTGGATCTTTTATCAACTATGCTGGAATCCATGGTTTTACGGATAGAATATTGTATGTCTTCAAGTTGGTTATACGAAGTGTGAGAGCGAAGGACAAGAGTATAATCTCGATGCTCATGGGTCTGGATGTGGAGATTGGAATCTCAACTATGAACTAATATGTTTGGAATGTTCAGAATTGGATTGCAGTCGTCAGTACAGAAATAGGAGCATGAATTTTGGTGAGAAAAAAATTGTGCAAAACATTTGACTGATCAACAATGAAGATCAAGTTTTTGTGACATTTGCATATTTTTTCCATTTCATATTACAGAGATAATTGACGGGAGACAGGATTAGTCATGAATTAGACAAAAATCGGGCAAGTCTTTGTTTGTGTTATCTCGGCTAAAAATTAGACAGTCTTAATCACAATTACGTAATGATTCCCATTTATAATAAAATCAAATGTACCTAGTAACTAGTAAGGTGTCGATTGGCGAATGGAAGACATGAGTTATACATTTCCATCGATTTTTTTAAGACTTAATTTTCTTTTGGGCTAATGATGTTTCTTAGTGCTGACATTGATATTTATAGTGATTTTGGAAGACTAAGTGGAACTTTTCTATGGCTTGTAGTAAAAATAACTAATTAAAATCACTAGGATTATTAATGTTACCGGTACTTCAAGTTAAGTTTAATTGAGGTAATAACAACCCAAACTCGTTTCTTTCCTGTCCATATCGAACTTAACTAAATCCTTGAATCTTGTGATCACTAAATCCCTAGGTCATATTGCAGAAAAAAGCCCTCATTTGGTAATAGAAAAATTTCAAGCCCACATCTGTAAAAAGCTAAACGTGAAAACAAAAATACAGCAAAATCCTCTTCAAGAGCTCCCTCTCCGTTCAACCGCCGCCGCCGGCTGTCCCTTTGCCGGCGAAGGAGTTGCAGAGGCGGTGGTCGGAGGACATGTTTGGTAGGAGCAAGTTTCTGTCTTTTCCAGCGGTCATCGTTGCTTCCTTGTAAGGTTTTCGGGCGCTTTCCCTTTTGTTTTCCTCTGTATAGTCGTTGGTACTGTTGAATGATTCTTGATGCTGTAGAATGATAACGTGCAATATTGTCTGGAAAACTTGATTTTTGTGATCTGGGTTGTGTTTTTGGGGTAAAAATTGGTTCTTTTCTTATATTTTTAGTGGACAGGGAAGTTGGTTTTGTGCATGTCTAATCATGATGGAGTGCAAGCTCTTTGTTTGCTTGTTCTTTTTAATATCTGATTTTGGATTTTTGGAGTTTTGAATGCAGGATTTTAGCTACGGCCTATTACATTAAAAATCGTTTATTTGAGGGCATGGAAAACCATAATGTGTGTTGTTGTGATAGAGTAATCTTAAGATCTGAAAGGAGTTGCTTGTTTATGGTCGTAGTAGATTGCCGCAATGGATGTGGACTAATAAGACTACCTAGGATTCTGATTAGCTTATTAAAAAAGGAGCAAGCATTTGTTTAAATTTCTTTTTTTCAGATTAGGCTTTTATGATAAAAGGTTATCTTCTTTGTCTATTCTAGTTGGAACTTGGAAGTCAAGAAACTGAGTGCAAAGTTGAAGTATATGATCTTTTACATTTGTTCACCTGATTCACGGCCATTGTATTCCTATGAAATGAATGGTTGAATTGTAAGCTGAAATTCACATAAAAATATTTTACTTACCTGGTGCTTGAATAATAATTTTTCTGGTGAAAAATGAACTAATCTTAAGAAAAAAATTAGAGAAGCCATGAGGTTGTGGTCTATTTCTTTTTAGTTTAAAAATTGTAGATAGCCTTTTGTGAAAGAGAATTACTTTCATGTGTGTTGGACCAGTGATTTTAGGCCTTCCTTTTGGTCCATTATAACAGTTTATGTCATCTCTCTTTACGGCACCACAAATGAGACATCCTGGTAATGTTTGTCACTGGAAACGACTATACAAAAAACCAATGTTCCATGGAGAAGATGTGTACTGTTTTTGGAAAATAGACACCATATTAGCATATGTATCCTACACCATTAAGCTAACATGGATTCTATTTGTGGCAAATAATATCCCTGTTTCCCATGGACTATTGGTTTTTATGTGTAAGGTGTTTTAAAAAAATTAAGCAAATCTCTTACTTCTCCTCAGCGACAGCTGAATATTATGTGAGTGTTCAGTTATTAGTTAACTTAGCTGTATCTTGTTTGTGCATTCTTGAAATGTTATACTTGTTATTATCTATCAGCTATAATGTGCGATGTTTAGTCTTAATTCTGATTTAGCCTTGAGTTGCTGCAGTGTGTTTTCAGAGTTTATATTTATTTTTTAAGCTATATCAGATCAGACAGCATTTTCTTCATCATATTTCAATAGCCATGTCTAGGGAGCACAGTGACAACTCACTTATGGGAGTTCTGCTCTGATGTTAAGTTTTCATGGACACCAATTACATCTTCACTTGTGTGGTCATGTGATTGTTGCATATATTACCGCACAGTTGGTGATTATTTTCTGTCAGGAACTCATTTCTTGTATGGTCATGTGATATCTTATTGTCTTTGTTGTATCACTTGTGTAGGCTTGGGGTAATATCAGGAAAAGCTATATTTGGACCACCACTTGAGGAATACTGGAGAAAAAAGCTCGAGGAAGAACAATCAAAAAAGGAAGAAAGTGGGAGCTCCAGTTAATCTGCTGCATGAACTAAAAAAGACTCTATGAAGGAATGAGTTTTCTTCAGTATGCCGAAGGTTCTTACTGTGCCAATGGTTCCAAGGGAAAAACTCGTTTAATATTTTATAGAAATCTTCAGAGGTCAAATTCGTTGGTCCATTGACGTCAACTTGTGCCAGTTCATTTGTAATCTAGCTTAATTTTCTCTCTTTTAAACTTCATAAAATTCAGAAGATAAGTGTCTTCTACCAACATGAATGTCATTTAGACTATATTTTCATTTTAATGTTCTTAGGAGGATAGGGGGCAGAGGGGATGATCATTTACTAAGAATCTCAAGTGAACAATGAAAGAATAAGTCGAGCTCAAGCTTGGAACCTTGCTGGTGTTTAGCAATGTTTCAGAATTTAGTATATCATCAATCGATGTACATGAACTCATTTTGATTGACCTCCGTTTGATCTTTCCTCGTATTCATAGACATTTTGTGATTGTTTCAGAAGTCAGTTACCATTTCCTGGTAACAATCTGTCATTTGGGAAGTTAGAACTCAACAATCCGAAACGACCACTCTCAATCACAAGCTCATTTGGATGGGAAAACTGAATAAGTTGCTGCCATGGCTACACAAATCACTCTTCTTGATACCAAAGCTGATGGAAACGAAGGCATGGACAAAATATCATGTGTAGGAACTCCTTTCATAGTCTGTAAGCACGAGAGCTCCATGATTTTTGTTAAAAAAAGAAGAAGAGGAAAGAGCTTTGTGATTTTAATTTTTGTATAATAAAATAAGAAATATATTAAGAACGTGGACCATGAGATACAATGTAGCATCCAAAAAAGTTGACATTTGCCATCTAGGTTTGACCCCGTGGGCTAGCAGAAAATGTCCACACACATATCTTGACCAATATAGTCCATCATAATATTACAGGCTACGACTCTAATGCGAAGTTTCAATATATTTATTATTATTATTATTATTATTATTCAACCGAAGACCAATATATTTTAGAATGATTATGATGCCGAAATATAATTGAAAAATTATTTATAACACCATTTAAAGCTTTTACGTGGGGTCTGACTTCACTGCATGTCCTAAAACGCAGGACTATGAGAAAAAAACTTCTCAATCAAGAGGAGAGGTTTACACTGATCAGTCATAAATGAAACGCATAGTTGCGTAGGAGACCTGCAGCTTCGTCTCCCTATTTCTTCTTCTTCTTCTTCTTCTCTTCATTTCTCTTTTTCCACCATTGAAGCACCTCTTGAATTAGAAGGCCAAGGATATTAAGTAGGGTATATTACCATGGCAAACCAGCTTGGGAGCCTGGTGGAGACGATAAAGTCCAAGATGATGTTGCTCAAGGTGGGGAGGAAGAAGAAGAAGAAGAGCCCCTACGTCAAGATGGACAAGAGCTCTAGCGTCAAGGTCGAGATCCGAAGCCGGCAGGCTCGAAAGCTCATCGACAAAACTCTCCGTGCCGCCGACCGCCCCGGCAAATCCTCCCTCTGACCTTCCCTATAATCATCATCTTCTTCTTCTTCTTCTTCTTTTCCTTGTTTCTCTTTATTATCTGTAGAGAATATCATACAATTCACAATCAGAAGGCTATCCTTGATGAATGGGTATTGTAGATTCATGTGTTGATTTTTCATTTTGTGATTTGCCTTGTTTGCTTGGAGATGAGGTACTGTTGGGTCTGTCAGTTTTTAGCTCATGTGACAAGTTTTGCGTGCCCTGGTAATTTCTGTTACATATTTTCTTGTAACAGTTGGTTCGTTTAAAGGGCAACTTATTCATGGTAGATGATGATAAATAACGTTTTCTTTACAAGGTATAGAGTGTGCACCCCTATTCGATTAGTAAACCAAAACAACTTCATGACAGAAATCGAAACCAAGAACTACCATAATAAAATTAGACTGTCCTTGATCTTGAGACGAGCGGTAGTCGAAGTGTTTTAAGTGTTTTTCCACTGGTGTTGATTTTGTTGTTGAAGCATATATTAAGTTGGGTTTCGTGTCTTCGCTACTTATTAAACACAGTTGTAATTTGTGTGTTTAATTATTTGCTTGTCGTATAAACCTTTCCTTCTAGCAAGCTTGTTGCAAATTCAAATATGATTTGCCCTGTAAAACAGTATTACAAGTGATAAATTTATAGGAAAATATGTATGGCTAAAAAGGAATTTGGTGGCAATATATTGAATAATAATAATAATAATATGATATTGGTTGACTTGTGGAAATAAAAATGTGGCCGCTGGCATATTTTGACTTGAGTGGTTGCTGGCGAATAATTAATCTACACGAACATTGGATGATTCATTATGTTTGATTATAATTTTGCCCAAGTTTATTATTTGCCTAGGCCAAGACCAAGTGGCCAACCTTGAGACGAAGATCACTTTAAGGGGATTTTCTCTTGGGATTTGGGGGTCTATATTGACTTCATTTCTTAATTAATTGTGGTTTTTTAAATATAAATTGAAGCGTCAGTTGGCAACATGTTCAATGTAAACCTTAATTAATTTGGGGGTTAAAATTTAATTCAATTTGACCATCATGACTCTCTTTGTACAACGTTCTTTCTTCCAACAAAAAAATTGAAAGTGGGCTTGGGTTGGAGGGGCTATAAGTCGGGTTTGATAAACTATTACCTAAACAAAACCTACAATTTAAGCTAAACATACAAACAAAACTCAACCACTTATCATTTAACTTACCCGACCATTTATTATTAGGGCAAAATCAAATCCGACCATTTAAAACAAATGGCTGAGTTTAAACGGGTATCCAATTAACAATTTAAACTATGTTCTTGTAAAAAATATTATTGGAACTATATAATAGTAACATGTTTGAAAGATAAAGCTAAGTTTAAAAAATATTTTAAAAATATAAATATATATTTGATAATTATATTATTAAATATTAATTTTAAATATTAATAAAGTATTAATCTTTATAATTAAAATTGTAATTTAAGAATTGGGTATTGCGTACCAAATACCCATTACTCTACTATCAAACTCAATCATTTAGAGATCATTTAGAATCCGATTCCTGTCTCTCCCAAATCAAACCCTATTATTTATTTTCCAAAGCTTTACTATTATGGTTTGGTCTGGTCGAGTACCTAACCATACCAATAGACACCTTTAGGTTTGGGATATTGATCAAATAAAAGGCCTAATATCAGTGTATCAATTGATCAAGCCGAAGTATCGGAGGTAGATTTTTGCTTAATAAATGCTTAATTATATTTCATTTACACACTTGAACATTCACATTTAGCATTGCATTTGACCTGATGCAATGCATGAGCAAAATGTAAAGTTTTCATTTTCACCTTAACTAATCATTTTATGAAGATGAAGATTGAAATCTCGTTTAATCAACAAAGACTAAATTAAGGGAATTTTATGCTTTTAGTTCTTAAAGTAAGAATTCGATTAATGGCCAGAGGATAATTAATATAATCTATCTAACTACGATTCATTCTAAGTAGGTTTTGCTCTCTCTTTACTTCTAAGGGTTGAGACTAGCACAGTCATACAAGATGAGTCTTGACCTTCCACACTCATACAAGATGATTCTTCTAGTAAAAGGGTGTAACTTTAGAAAATGTATTATTGTGAATGTACCTCCTTATAAAAATTTGTACTCTTTAGATGTGACTTTTCAAATGGGGTCTACTTAAAGGCTTGTAGCTTTTTCACATTTGAAAATTTTCTTATAAATTTTAATTTTCTTATAAAAAATTTCCAAATGAATTTTGATTTTCAAACTAACAATACATTGGAACAAGGAGAAATATTGTGGTATGTTGTTTAGATCTATTCATGTGATTATTTTTTTAAAAACTTCCTCGTTTCTATTTCATACAATTTTTCTTTATGATTTTCTTATTTAGTTTGACTCTGATATTTTATTATCATCTTTATTATCTATTTGTTTGATTAACCTCTTTTAAAAAAAAAACTTTGATATTTTAATCCGGCGCTCCACAGTTTTCTTTCTAACATAATTATCTATGAAGTATTTTTATTATTTTTGTTCTTACATGTTAATAATTACCAAGATTTTTTTTTATGTTTCCCTTTTTAAATTTACGAAGTTTGTTACTTCTTATTTTTTGTGTATTAGCGTTATTAAATTTCTTTTAGATCATGTGTGCCATTTTCTTGTCATTTTGTAATCCATTTCTTCAATTTTTTTGTAAAATTTTTTTTTTCAGTTATTTATATTATTTTTATTTTTACATGTTATAAATTATGTAAGACATGTGAATATTAATATCATATATACAATATTGATTATTGTATTTAGCTAGTAGCAATTATGAGGGAGAAGATGATCCACATAGAAAGTCAATAGAATATTCAAATATATATCAACCTAATGCTCAAGTTTTTAGACTAAGAAAACAGCTTCATTAAATAGGTTGGTAGGGCAGTTTGAAGGTAAGTAGGTTTTGATGTTTGGCCTCTCAATGTTCTTACCCACAACCCACAAAAGATCTAATTACCACTCTTGTTTCTACATTCCTAAGTTGGTATTTAACATATAAATTATCCTTGTAAAATAAAATATTACATTACATGAAATGAAATAGGTAAGTTTTAGTTTTTCCACTGAAATAGCATAATAATAAAAAATCAGTATTTAATGTTCGTGGGCTGGTTTACAATATATGGGCCCAAGATAAAGAATAAACTTCTTGGTGTAAGCTTTAGAGCCCATATAATTGAGAGCCCATCAACTACTTTTTCAGTGAGAGAAACATCAACTTGCTTATTTGATTTTTTTTAAAAAAACCCATCAACTTTTGTTTTATTTTAAGACATACAGTTGCCTAATGTTCCAAATATGTCATTTGAATTGTTATTATATGGAGTGGTTGAACAAAGACAATTTCCACATCAGCTTCTATCTAGCTAGATATTGCAAAGATAAACTTCTTTAAATATAAGAAAAGATGTTCATACAAGAACAATGTATACGAAGAATGAGACAGAATCTAAAGAATAGAAGACACAGTTTACAAGTTTTCTATTCTGTTTCTGTTGTCTTCTTTTCACCTTCTACTCACAACGTCGCCAAATACTATTGGTTCTAGTAAAATGCTAGTTGAAGAAATATTTCCAAGACTGTCCTGGAAAAATCTATCCGACCCATTTGCTTTCCCTTGTGAAGGTATAATATTTCTTTTAACCTTATTTCTTTACAAAAAATTGACTTTTATTTTCATAATTTTTATGGTCACCTCTGTCTCAAGAACAATAGACTCACATCCAGTAAGATTTTTTGATGGCTGAGGTTCTTTTCGCGGCTCCTAAGCTTTTGGCTTGGATTCCTGTAGCAATGGCCACTCTTAGCTTTTTAGACTTTTATTTTACCCTTAAAATAGAATATCAACTAATTTATAATGAAATTAAAAATTCACTACTTTTCTTTTTAAGACATTACATAAACCTTGTAAGTAAAAAATTTCCGAATGTTATAGTTTGAAACTGATATAGCTCTTCCCATCCTTCTTTTTATATTATCGGTCCCTAGCTCAAATAAAAGAAGAAAATTAACATTAAAAGAGTATCCGATATTTTAAAAAATTATCATTTATAATTACATAGATTCTAATTTAGGGTCTCTCTCCTCGATACATTTTGGGTACGAAACAAAAGAAAAATACGAAGAATAAGAATCAATATATAACATATAAATATGCAAGAATAAGAATATACACATGTTACGAGATCCTCTTCGGTATCATCTACCAAAAACACTTAGGAATTTTTTTTCCATGCAAAAAAAACATTAAAAAAATTAATAAATAAATAAATAACCTCGTAAAAATACGATGCCTCGAAAAAAAAAATAAAAGAATTTTGACCGGTTCCCACAGGCCAAAGATTCTGCATGCAGGCCCCACCACACACGTGTCCTTTCGCATCCGACGTGGCAATGCACCCTGATTTCCACCCCTCCTATCCCGACCTTGGTTACACATAATACAAAAAGAAAAACACAACGCCGTACTTATTTTGTTCATCGAGATTCAGATTTTGGAGCGTAGAAAAGATTCATCAGAAGTGGAAAGTGAAGTCGACCGACTTTTTGTTTCGTCATGAGGAGACATCTTCTGGGTTGATTGAGATTGGATTTCAAGAGTTTGCTACGTATGTATGTATTTATAGATTGGGTTGATTGAGATAGGGAGAGAATTGGGAGGGAGCTTTTGCCGGGTACGCATGAGCCAAACTTGGGTGGGAGTCTGTTATTGTTCTTGGCGACCATTAATCTCTCCAAACTTTGATTCTCTGCTCCCACAGAAAAGGGGTTTTTAGACTCGTATGAATCTTCTCCCACCCTTTATAACCTTTATATCAGGTTATCTTCGTTGTCTCTATCTTTTTACTTTGCTTGTTGGCTTCTCTTTTTTGATTGATGCAACGATATTGTTACCGGCAATTATTGGTGTTGAAACGGGTTTGTAAGCTATGGTAGTGAATTTGTGGTGTCATCTGCTTGCGGTTGTTTTTGCTGCTTCTCTTTATTATCTCTGAAGCTGTTCTTTCATCACTTGCTGCTTTCTGTTGACTTATAATGAAGGCGGTTTGATTACTCTCTTTTTATGGTTTTTTTAATGTACAACCATTCTAAGGAAGAGACTTCGACTTTTCAACACATCCGCCGGAGTCTTGGAATTGACGAATCTGAGGGTGTGTGTTTTTTTAATCATAAGCTCAATTTGATTTGCACGAAAGAAGAGATTACAAACGGTTGGATGTAGGATTTGTGCTGTCACTGCTATCCCTTCTTCCACAAGCAAGACGACGTTTTTCTGCTCATCCCACGTTATGTTATTTTGCTTTGAAACCCTCCTCTTGTGTGGTATATATATATGTGCTAACTTTGGTTTATTTTCCTGTGTCTGGGATCTTGCAGCAATGGAAAGCACCGGTTACAAGCCATACTTCGATCCCGAGTATGATACGTTGATTGAAAGAATTCATCCTCCAAGGTCTCCCTCCCATCCCCACTTTTGGAACTTCAAACAACATCTGGATTTTTGTTTCTCTTTTTTGATAATCTATCTGCTGATGTGTCTCTCTTGGCTTGGAGTTGCAGAGTTTGTATAGACAATGATACATGTGAGGACTGCACCCTTGTGAAGGTCTTGTCTGGTTCATTTTCATAGCTCTTTAGATTTCTGTGGTCTCCTGTGTGTGTCACTCTTATTAGTTTACAGCAAAGGTCCCCACCACCACCTTCATATTATCATTGTTAAGAAGGTTCTTGGTTCATGGTGATGGTTGTCTTGTAATGGAGTCCAATCCAAGACTCCTGGCGGCCATTAACAAATGGGTTATTTTGCTGGAAAGAGCGCAGAAAGCAACCAGCTTTGGCCTAGTTCAGAAAAATAATAAAAACGTCCTACTAAGCCCCTCTTTTACTTTTGTTGGGTCGGCATCAACTTTTTGTTGGTATCATTGTAATATAATGAGCTTCCTTTCATCCAATCTTTGTTGGAAAAAGATGCATGAGAAGAAGAAACTAGAAAGCTTTTGCTGTGGTGGTGGGTTGTTTTTTATGGGGTGGGGGACGGAACTGATGTTGACTTGTGTTTGGTGCAGGTGGACAGCGTGAACAGGCATGGAATACTGTTGGAGATGGTTCAAGTCCTCACGGATTTGGACCTTGTTATCTCCAAATCTTACATCTCCTCTGATGGCAGCTGGTTTATGGATGGTGACTATACTCTTTCCTCTTGTGCTTTTCGTATAAGCATTGACAACCAACTAGTGTATAGTTAATGCAAATAGTTCCTGGTAGATAAGAACAAGTTGATTGCACTTTTAGACTTTTTAGGGGTTAATTATAACAGGATAACACGTGACATCATGCTGATTAACAAACAATAACAATTAATTACGAACCAAAATTGTGTGATTGTAAATTGATCTTTATTGCTTGTATGTGCAGTATTCCATGTAACTGATCAGCAGGGTGATAAACTGACAGACGAGAGCCTTATTCGTTACATCACGCAGGTCTACCCCCAGAGAATCTCCCTCTTCCCATCTGAAAATTTTTTTGTGTTTAGTTTGTTTTACGTTATGGAGGGTGGTAACCATTTTTTACCATGCAATGTCACAGTCACTCTGCACGGGGAACAAGGCAACCAGATACAGCCAACAAGGCAGCATGGGTAGGATGACAAGAGCAATGCTAGTACCCGGGGAGCACACAACAATGGAGGTGACCTGCATCAACAGCCCCGGCCTCTTATCAGAGATGTCGGCCACCGTAGCCGAGTTGCATTGCCATGTCTTAGCAGCAGAGGTTTGGACGCACAATGGTCGGGCTGCTTGTGTACTGTACTTGGCGGATGAGACCACAAGACAACCAATCATTGATGAATGGCAGCTGCAACAAATCAAGGAACAGGTGGAGAGTGTAATCGGTGCTCATGGCGGCGGTGGCGGCGTGGGGAAGGTGAGGTTGGAAGGCCCACGACATGGGAGGATCCATACGGAGAGGAGGCTCCACCAGCTTATGTCTGGGGATGGGGACTATGAGGAACGTGAGGTGGTGGAGATTGTGAAGAGGAGGAAGGATGGTATGGTGGATGTATCAATTGATAGATGGAAGGATAAAGGATACTCGGTAGTGAATGTGAAGAGCAGGGACAGGCCAAAGCTACTCTTCGACACCGTCTGCATACTTACTGATATGAACTATGTTGTTTTTCATGCTACAATTAGCTCTCATGGCTCCATGGCTGCACAGGTTAGTAGTTAAATTGCCCTTTTTAATTACTAAAATCAATTGACTTCAATTATTTGTTATTGTCACGGGGTTTAGGGTTTAGAAACAGGTGCACTCATTTCAACTATCAATTTTCATCTACCGTTTTGACTGAAATTATTGTGTGAATTTTACGCAGGAATACTACATACGTCAAATGGATGGGTGCACCTTGGATACAGAGGTCGAGAAACAGAGGGTCAGCCGCTGCTTAGCTGCAGCAGTTGAGCGCAGGATCTCCCATGTAATGAACCTTCCTCTAGGATTTGTTAACATAACTCTTAGAGCGTTAAATTTTATTTGCTTAATTAGTTTGCTCATTCCCATCAGAAATCCGTTCCAAGAGTAGTAATGAGAGTTGAAATTTTACTCTATTTTTCCTGTACTTTTCCCCTGTTAATAATAGATTAGTTCCATCATTCTTAACAACACGTGAACAAGTTTATGAAGTTCACAATGCTAAGAGCTATTTATGCATCATTGAACAGGGTTTAAGGCTAGATGTAAGGACACGCAATAGAAGTAACCTTCTGTCAGATATGACTAGAGTGTTCAGGGAGAATGGCCTCTCTGTAGCCAGAATCAAGATAACAACTCACGGAGAAAATGCAAGTGGTACCTTCTATGTAACAGATGCCACAGAGAATGAAGTGGATCCCAAGATTGTTGAGATATTGAGAGCAGAGGTGGGCATTGAGGCACTGGAGGTGAACAATACACCGGTGTGGGCTCCATCGAAGGTTGATAAAAGGAACCAAGGAGACGACAAACCGAGATTCTGGCTTGGAAGCTTGCTGTGGGCGCAATTGGAGAAGCTGTCTGCTAACTTCGGGTCGTCCCTAAAATCATGAGCTCTGTTCTCATCATCCATTGTTTCTTTGTAAATAGTCTTTCAGTCTCGTTTGTAGTCGTGTGTTCGTAATCCTGCAGTGTCTGTGAATATTGCTACGTTTGCGTGTACATAATCTATAAATGCTTGCGTTAGTCGTTAGAGACCAAGTTGCAATTTGGGTAAACGAGAATGAAATTTGTTTCTGAAATTCCATATTTTGAAAATTTTTTTGTTTTTTCTGCTTGTGGAAGAGAAATGCATTTGAGCTTCAAATGCTAACTGTATTCCAGAAAACATGTTCATTGACTCGGCCGCAACATTACCGCCAGTAACCACCTTCTAGCGGTTTAGCTAAGAATACTTCAAAGTTCAGACCTGGCCAGCTTCCACGTTTAATAGGCCGCTAACAGATCATAATCAAACAAAACTATTATCCGAATTATCAGAAGTTGAAGTAGAAAGTACCGGCGGTTTGCTTGCAGCCATGGCTTCAGTTATCTCTTCATTCTGCTTTCCATAATTATCATTCTTTGGCCTCTGCAAGTTATTTCAGATATCTCACAGTAAAATCATGCATGTAATTGACTCATCAAACATTGGCTACATTGCATTCTTGCATTCTTTATAGCGGCCAGATAAGTAATAAAAAATTTATCTAATCCCCCAATAGATGAACACTACCTTCGCTTTTGTATCTGGATCTATTAATAATTTTGAAACCATGGTAGAATATAGCTGAGTATCTCTTTTGTTGCTCTTCACCTTAAGTTGATTGAGAACCTCTTGCGTTGACTTCACATCTCTGGGTGAGAAGCAATAATTAATCCCAGCAAGTTTCATAGAGATTAGGACTGATGAAAATGCCACGACTTTGCAGTACAAATATTGCCTTATGCTGGAACAAATTTACCTGTTCTGTGGATCAATCTCAAGAGCTTTTCTAACATCCAAATCGGCCAAGTCCAAGTCTGACATTTGCATGTATGCTTGTGCACGGAGAAAAAGAGCTTTCACATTCTGCGATTCACTTTCTAGCACCTGATATTGCATTAGGAGCGAGCTAAAAATTAGCAACGGACATTCTATGGTTTATAGCAAAGAACAAATATTTTCTTATGTACAACCACAACCTCTGAACATAGCGTGATAGTGCCTTTATATTCATTTATTTTTAACCCGCAAGCAGCAATTTTAACCCAGACACAGATTCTTAAAGATTGAACTTGTTTTTCACAATCACCAAAGTCCTTTTCCTCAATAACATACCATACAGCCTGAAACAAACAAATAATTTATGAAAGATAATGATTCATACATACAGCCAGAAAGCTCGTTGCTATAACAAGCTTACATGAAATAACACCAGAAAAAAGATGAAAGGAGTAAAGACGTATAAGTTGGCATCCAGGCCCACTAGGATGTAAGACCTATCCTGTTAAGCTTCTAATCTATAGCCGTTTTTGAAACTAAATTTACTTCTCTAACTTCATGCAGATTTATAGAACCCCACATCTCATAATCTGAACATCCTTTTCTTCTTTTGTTTGTTGCCTTGTTTTAATTTCCCAAAAATGTAGAACTCCTTCCTTCAAAGGCAATCAATTTCACATCTGCAAATGCTGAGCGGTGGTTTCCACAATAAAAAAGAAACAGTTTTAAGGTCAAAAGAACAAATAAAAACCTTCCAGTATCGTTTGACTGCTTGACGATATTTCCCTGTTTTATACAGTTTATTGCCCTCTTCCTTTTTACCCTCAGCAGCCTTAACTCTCTCCAGGTCCGTCATCTCATATAGTTCCTTTTCCTGCATAAAAATGAAATATAAAAAATATGCATAACACTTTCTGTGGGTAGTTATATATTTGCCACTTGACTAAAATACGATGGGTTACCTTGGTAAAATCAACCATCTCAACCTCATATGTTAAAGTTGAGGATGGAGGAACTTTAGCAAGAGCTGTTTGAACTTCAACGCCTCCATATCCAAAATCAGGTTTGACTGTCACGACAGATCTCTCCCCTTTTCTCATGGTTGCAACTGCTTGGTCCAAACCTTTAATTACTTGTTCTATAGAAAAAGAATAAGAATAAGCAAAAGAAACAAGTTTGCAAGAAAGACATAAAGACCATGTTTGACAAGCATTCCATTCATACGAATGATATAAAAGAAAATTACAGAATTGATTGTCAAAGTTCTGCTAAAGTCATACATATCCACTTTTCTTTGTGAGATGCAATGTCTTTTACAAAAAACTAAACACTGAATAGTGTAATCAGCCAATGACACTTCACTGAAGCTATGTTATAAATATAATCAACCAACCTTCGCTAACGATGAACGCAAAGGGGACATCGGTACCCTTACTCTCAAATATAGTGCCATCTTCCAGCATCCCAGTATATCTTACTGCAAATCAGTCAGATGTCAAGAGCTTTCAAATGCGTTAACTTTGAGAATAAATTTAAGAGTAATTTCCAAAAGAGATGGGTACACTTACCTTGTACTAGAGACCCATCAACAGGATGCCCGATTCCTTCTCCTGCCATAAGAATTTTTTTCAACACCTTCAAGTCGCCAGTAACATTTATGACAGGCTTTATGGACACTAGCTCGAGATAAATAACTAAAGTGGAGTTCGGGGGCACTGAAGAGAAACCATCACTGGCTGCATACCCTTGCTCCCCAAAGCCATCTGTAGAAAAACTCCATAGATAGTAAGTTCCAAGCAAGTGTAATACATCAAATACAAAAAAATACTGACAGCATTTTGACCCAATAATTAAAAAGGGAAAAAGGTTTTTATTTAATTTGTCTAAAAAAACTACATGCAGACAAGAAATAAGAATGCCAGTATCATAAATTCAAATATTTCAACCAGAAGACAATCAATCAAGTTTACTTATCAACACTTCAATCAAAGGTATTTTAACAGCACCTACGCCTATAGGGGCTACTTAAAACAAACTCCATAAACGAGTAGGAACAGATGATTTTTTATGTGAAGTCATTTACTGTTGAAGCTGGAACATACACGGAGGTTGAACAGTTAACAGGGCCTTCTCTCCCATTCTCATGGTCTTGATAGCTTTGGACAAGGCAAGACAGAAATAACCTACAAGAGATCAAACCTAAATGACAACCATCATGACCCCAAAATATACTACTAATTCTTTATTTTCTGCTCAGCAGGACAATAAGATTAATTATGCAGGAAACAATAAAACTGAAAGACTGACATAAGTACCATCATTTACGTAAAACTCTACTCCTTCATCTGGAGTTTTAGCAATGATTGGTCCATCAAGTAGCCTTGCTTCAAATTTTACTGCATAAAAAACAGAGATATTACATATGAGAGTTATATCTAAATGTAAGCTTTAGTAACTAAGTCCTACACGTGCGCATGGCCCTTATCCAACAAAGAGAATGAGTTGAAACAGAACCATAAATAAAGGCTCAATATGGTAATAATGTAAAGTGTCATGAAACAAATCATATAAGCATGATCAGCATCGCACCAAAATATCTTTTTCTTTTTTAAAATTAAGCAACGCTGAAAGGGCCGTTCACAAACAGCGTAGGTGAGAAATATGTTTTTCAGTGTTTCCCAGCATTTAAAATAGTCAGGGAAGAGAGTGTTGTGAAAAGATAAAATCGAAACCTAATCACTGGATGGCTGCAAGCACAGTAAAGCACAATCAAATATAAACATGCATCTGAAGAAACCTGCACATGAAGTCAGTATAGTCAATGTACCTGTAACTTGATCTAGATTGCTTGGCTGTTCGCTTACCAAACCTATGGATGAAACTTTCTTCACAATCCCGCCATCGTTACAAACATCAATCACATTCAGCCAAGATACGAGCTCAACCTCAAATAGTACTACAGAGTTAGGAGGAACTCCATCGGAACCATTGACACCATATGCCAGGTCAGGGGTAAGGTGAATAATGCTTTTTCCCCCTTTGTCATGGTAGTTATCCCACGATCTAAGCCATTCACAAGTTTGCCTGAAAAAATAAGAATAAACTGATTGGCATCCAAAGAAGAGACAACAACAAGGCATCACTATATAACCATGGGGAAGGGTAGATCACCATGCCCAAGCTTGAATGTCAGTGGTTCTTGATTACATCTGGTTGAAACAAATTTGCTACCGTCGAGCAATGAACCAACATAATGAACTGCATTTAAACTTGCATTAATCATATTTGACTGCTTTCAAGCTCCAACTCATGTATATAAATACTAGATGGATAACAGTTGGAGAAAGTAAAAAAAGAACACTTATAATCCAACTAGATGCCAAACAAAGAATGAAAATAATTTGAACCAAACTCTGATATAGATGAAGTCACAATAACTCCAATTTATAAAGTGCAATGTGAAACACAAGCTACATAAATTCTTCATTGAGTCCATCAAATTCAAGAGCTACCCCTAAAATTCCGTGTAGGGTTTACTTCATCCATTCTTCACTGGTTCATGATTTAATGGCCTATTCATGTTTACTTCTGCACTTTAACATAACATCAATATAGAATCAAAAAAGTTGGGACCAATCAAGCTTTATTTGGCCCAAACTCAGCTCAAGTGTCTTTGTATTTGAATCGAAGACTATTGTTACTCTACCAGATTACAGTTTGTGTGAGCTCGAGCTAGCTTCATCTGTATTCATCCATACTCCCCTTTTAGTATTAAAACTTTACTAATTA
Source organism: Piper betle (assembly GCA_033002965.1). Lineage (NCBI taxonomy): Eukaryota > Viridiplantae > Streptophyta > Magnoliopsida > Piperales > Piperaceae > Piper > Piper betle. The sequence continues at coordinate 41,797 of JAURVB010014735.1, read as the reverse complement.
TTAACAACTGTTATATAGCCATGATCTGTCATCACTTTAGTTCTATTTCGTTAGGGGAACCTAAAACGAATGTATGAAATCAAGTTATGATAATTATTTCCTCAGTCAAAACACATTGTTAATCTCCAACCAAAGCGTACAACCCTTTTCACCAATTTTTTCCCCAAACTTCAATTTTTCAACCTCAACGCCAAATTGCATCTACATATATTAATCCACTAACTCCATCAAACACATGTTTACTTGATCTCATCAAAATCCATAAAAAAACCTCAAAATCACAGAATCACCGATTTTTCAAACTCCAATTTTTCAACATCAAAGCCAAATTGCATCTACGTACATTAATCCACCAACTAAATCAAACGCATGTTTACTTGATCATATCAACATCCATTATAAAATAAAACTCAAAATCACAGAATGACCGATTCTAGTTTTACATATCACTTGATCATACCAACATCCATCAAAAGAAACACCACAAAACCACCGAATCACCTTATTCTAACTTCTGCATAGTATTCAATTGAAAAAAAATCACATCGACACCCACAACAGAACCTCAAAATCACAGAATCACCGCATTCTAGCTTCTACATAGCATTCAACTGAAAAAGAAAAAATCGATCGCATCAACATCCACAATAGAACCTCAAAATCACCGAATGCCCGACTCTATCTTCTACATAGCATTCAGTGAAAAGAAAATTCACATCAACATCCACAACAGAACCTCGAGCTTCTACACAGCATTCATTAAAAACAAAAAATAAAAAATGAAAAAGAAAGAAGGAAAGAAAACAATCGGAGAACCGAATCCGTTCGATACCCGTGACCTCGTCGCCGAGGTAGGGGTATGCCAGCCGACGCCCTCGTTGAGAAGCTTCTTCTTGAAGCCGAATTTTATGAACTCGCCCTCTTCGCCGACCTTCAACAGCGGCATGGACTCGTCGGACTCGCCGGGCTCCGACTGCGGGCTCCGACTCGCAGTCGGAGCCGCCTTCGATCCTGGCCGCCTCCGACGCGAACCTCACCATGGAAGCCGGCGAAGGCGGAGTCGGTGGAGGTTTTCCGGTAGCGGTTATGTGTCGAGGATTGCCATACCTTTTTTATACGTTACTTTGTTATCAAAGTATCCGAAATCGGGGCGCGGGAAAAAAGAATTCAAAATAAATTTTAATTATAATAAAAATTAAAATAAATTTTAAAAATTTTAATTATAATTAAAAATAATATTTTTATTAATAAACGTAAAAGATAATATTATAAAATAATTAAAAGACGTGTTATGAAACTGTATTAAAAATCTTTTGTTCGATATATATATATATATATATATATATATATTAATTATTATATAATTTTATTTAAAAATATTCGTAAAGTATTTTCCTTATCCGAACAAATTTAACTTGTATAAATATATGTTCGGGCGCAAGATCGTCTGTCCCCTTGAATCGGTTCTTTTGTGTGATTCGAGTTTAAAGGTTCGGTGGGACCGAGGCGCCCTTGCCGCGCAAAGAGATAGTGCGATGAAAATAGAAATAGTAAAATGACACACAAGGAATTTTTTACGTGGTTCCTTAGGGTTCAATCCCTAAGTCAATCCACGGTGAGAGTAGTATTCACAATCCATTATTTCTCCTTTGATTTTTACAAGTTACACAAAATAGTGAATTTTTGCCACTTTTTTTTACTCCAATGCTAATATTTATCCCCTTTTGCTCTTTTAAGTCCTTAAAATGACACCTCATACACTGAACCGGGCCGTTTTGGGTTGGTTTAAACCAAATAAATACTGGACCGGACCGGATGGCGTACGCAGGCTGTCTTTCCTTTATGCATATGTCAGTCTGCTTGTGGTACACGGTGTGCCAACTCGAATCTGGGTCACAGGGCGGGTCTTGGACACGATCACGGGTCCGTGTCTGTTCGCGGGTCTAGCAATTCGTGGGGTAGATGGATCTGACACGGACTTGGCAGGAAAGCGGACTCGGTCAGAGGTAAATGGGCACGACAGACCTGCTTACAGGGTGACGCGGCGGCGCTTTTGGGACTCCGGCTTCGTCTTTTCCGGCAACTGAAGGTGGAAGAGATTGCCCAGAACTGTAGATCTCAGAATGGTGAAGGCCTTGGTGGTGGTCCGACAGTCAACGGCGGCTCCGGTCGGTCGGGCGGATGCCGGAAAGCTAGACACTTTTGTGCTACGCTGCTCCGATTGGTCACTTCTCAATTTTTTTCCGGCGACCTCAGCGACGAACTCTGGTGGCTCTCGGCTTGGGCTTGTAGATCACTTCTCCACCTTCACTTGATATCAATGGAAGGTCTGGGAACGATCGGCGCCGATCGAAAAACCGCCGCGAAATCAGCTCTCTGCGACTGTTTTCGCTCTGTTTTCTACTTTTTCCTCTGGTCGGATGGGTCTCTTCCTGGCTTTTCTCCGGCGACTACAATGGTGAACACCGGCGAAGCTCACTTTGGGTTTGTAAACTACTCCTCCTTTTTTTCGCTTTGGTCACCACTTTGGGGCCGGTAACTACCGTAGGTAGTCGAAAAATCGCCGCGAAATCATCTCTCCGTGACTGTTTCTGCTCTGTTTTTTGCTTTTTCCTCCGGTCGGATGGGTCTCTTCCTGGCTTTTTTCCGGCGACTGCAATGGCGAACACCGGCGAAGCTCACTTTGGATTTTGAGACCACTCCTCCGTCTTCACATTTCACTCCACGGCGGGGCTGGGAACGGCCGTCACTGGTCGAAAAAACCAGCGAAATCTGCTCTCCTTTGCTTTGTTTTCCACCTTCTCCCTCCCTTCTCTGGTGGGGTGCTTCGTGGCGATTTCCCAGCGATGACAGGAGTCTCCGGCGGCAAGTCCTTGAGGCGTTGTGTAGGGGGCACTTCAAGCTTCACGCCCGTGGTCTCGGACTGGTCCAATACGTTCAATGTTGTCCAAAAATTGGACGTTGAACCTGCAAAACAGAGATGCTATCTTCTTCTTCATTGCCGGCGGGTTTGGGCACAGTTTTGGCTGGCGGCTTGGCTTTGATGGAAGTGAGGGAACACTGGGAATGGAGAGAGGTCTTGGACGGACATTGGCGTTGGAGACCTTGCTTCACCGGTCTTCTCCTCTTCTCATGGCAATGGCAACAACTTCACAACAGAGTCTTTATTCCGGCATGCGCAACAGCAGCAAGGTAGGTTTCATCTTCAAGGTTTGGCAATAAATAGAGATGGATCTCCTCCTATGGAAATATTTCTCCTTGGCAATGCTTCACAGAAAAAATGGCGGTGTGGTTGGCCAGGGGGTCGTCGGAGATAAATCTCTGGCGAGGGGCTCTTCCCCTGTTCTTTCTTCTATTTCTCTTCTTTTCAACGTAGAACCCCCTTTCTCCCAATACGGTGGGCTTTGTCTTTTATAGAGTTTTCTACGCTTCTTCTGTTTCGAGATTACGGGCGTGGGATCATAAACCATCAGTATTTTCCACCCAAATTCTCTCCTTCAGTTTTGAATGATGGAGATTTTTCCTCTTGTATTCTCCTCTGACAATTTTAGAATAGCATGGACCAATTCTTCAGAAATTATACACGTGGCCGGATAAATACGTGCAAACAATATATTTTATATTCAAAGTAAATCGGCATCCAAATATTTAGTATTTTATAAAATTATATTTTTAAATATGAAAGCAATATTTTTTATGAAATGATTATCTTTAATTTTTTATGATAATTATTTCATTTTATTTTTTATCAGATCAATTAGGATAAAGCTAAATACAAGTTTAGTAGGTTTAAATCTAATACATGTGATAAGTGAGATAGATAATAAAAATTGAATTTGGGAATTGAGTTCAGACATAATTCGAATTTGGATTAGATATGGGTATTATTAATATTTGCACGATCTAATATGGATCCTAAACAAAAATCTAAGTATAAATTAAATGATTCAAATGTCAATTTTGACAACTTACTTGCTAAACATTTCTAAACTTAAATTGTCATGAATTTCAGATTAAATCAATTGAATTGTATAAAGAAAAACATTCACCTACCAATATTGTTTATGGAAAGGATGTTAGTAGTTGGATGGTCAAAAGACTCAAAACACATGGCTGATTTTTTTTTAATTTCTTTTCTATTATACCCTTAAAAATCACCCTTATCTTCCCGGAAGAGTCCACTTCAAACCAGTCAAACGTCGTCACCGTTGCCTCCTCCATCCTAATATGTTGTCGTCGTCGCCTTCTCCCCGGTCTCCTACTAGCATTGTCTTCTACTTCTCCACCGTAGTCTGCTAAGGCCGATGTCGTCTTCAAAGATTAAGCTTTTACAACACCCACCCACCGCCTTCTACCTGTATCACAGAGGGCAAGTGATGAAGAATCCCAGGTGAAGTGTTCATCCCTTTAACTTGTGTCATGTGATTTGCCTATATTGCTTGATGGAGCTAATTTACATCATTTGCAGTTCTCTATATGTGAATTAATCATATTTTTTTAAAGTTAAATGCATGTTTGCATGTGTTGGCGCTGATTTTTCAAATTATTGGCCAAAGGAAAAGGGTTTTGAGTCATTGATGGCTGACCATTGAATTCGTTAATTTGTTCTTTTCCTCGACGATAAAACTCAAATGTGAAATGGACGAGAACATTTCCTTTCTATAATTTTTTTGTTTTCATTTGGTGGGATAGATATCAATATTTATGTACAATTAGCGTAATTGTACCAATTGTGAAGTACTTCAAGTATAATTGAGTAAAATGTGCAGCTCTGGTGCAATTGATCCGACCCAAAGTGTAATATAATAGATTAAATTATATTTTTAAAAGTAATTAACCAAATTAAAGATCTATACTTTATTCTAATTAATTTCTAAAATTTTTAAACTTGACCCGTTACTAGCACTAACTCATAATCTTCTTGGACCTGTAACTAATAACCTAGCCAACGTTTCTAATCTAACATATTAAAAATTTTGTCATTAAAATTTTTAAACTTTTTCTAGCCCCATCTCAAAACCTTTTTTTGTTTCGTAACTAAGAGCCTAACAACATCTCTAATTCAACTTACCATATAATAAGTAACCGAAATGTTTTAATATCATTTATAACAACCGGACTTACAATGTAACATAATGGGATAAGTCATTTCTTTAAAAAATGATTAGTAAAATTAAAAATTTATTGTTTATTTCTATTAATAAATAAAATCTTATACTATTAATTAATTATTATATGTTGGACTAAATGGAAAGATTTCACACATAACCTCTTTTTTTTTCCAACGTTTGTATTGTCTTCTTGGAAAGAACTTGCAGATGCAAATTTTCCCAATTCCTTAAACAAGGACATACATTGTAGATCTATCATTGGGCGATGAAAATAGAGGCCGGTGAAGTTTATCTTTGAAGATGGTGTTGGCCACAATAGGCCACAATGGAGGAGGAAGCTCTGATGGTAGCACTAGACCACGGCAGAGGGGATGACTTGTTCTGGAATGGGGAACTCCTTGAGGAGGAGAAAGAGCCTTGTAAGGGCAAAGTAGGAAAAAAAATAAGAAAGGAAAAATAACAACCATGGATGAGTGTAAGTTATTTAACGGCTAACATCTTCTTCAGAAAGGACTCCACATTTTAAATGTGTGCTGTCATTCGGAGGAGAAAAAATTTCTTTTATCAATTCTTAATTTCAAATTAATTCTTGTTAATTTTTGAAATAAATTATTTATAATACACGTGATAAAATTACCGCATCGAATTACATTATCCAAGTTTGGCACATTGTAAAATTTTGTGCTTAATTAAAATTGGTCAGTAAAACTCGGTCATAATAACTAAAAATATCGGTGGAAATAAAAATTTTGACTAACACCAAGTGGTTAATGGACCGTCTGAACTAATCCATGCATTAGTTTAGAAACGTAGGTTCTCATCAACAGCTTGTTGCATAAATTAATTAAACTTGTTACATAAATAAAATCGAACACATTTTTTTCTAAGTTACTGTTAGTCTGCTGCCAAGCACGTATACTTTTAAGTAATTAATTATTCTAATAATACAGTACTTAGTGATTTCCATTCTAATTAATAATTAATAAAATGAAAAGTACTTTGAACTGGCCGCCAATGCAAATTCAATCATTTGGAACTGCCTGATGGCTTGGCTCGTTTAGGCTCGTCCAGGATCACGTTTTAGACGAGTTAAGCCGAGTTGAGCTCGGCTCACAAGAGGAAAAGTCTGGCTTGGCTCAGCTCGTTGGCTCGGCCAAGCCCGGTTCGAACTGGCTCAATTTTTAGGATTTTTTGGAAACAGATGGGCTCTCTTAAAAACCCAAAATGAGCTCATTTCTTTTTTTCTCTTGGTCTCTATTTTTATTATTTTTATTTTTTAAGGAGTCAAACTTAGCTTCTCATCTGTTGTGAGCCCAATATGACGAGCTTAAGCTCGAGCTTGGAACCGAGCTGAGCCCCTCAGCTCGATTTTAAGGTTCAAGCCAAGCCCGGTTTGCTTCGAACTCGTGATTGAGCTGGTTCAGGTTTGAAAAAACTACGAGCCCCGGCTTGGTTGCTGTGCCTAGACAACAACAACAACAAAAATAACCACAAAACTTTAAAAGATTGACAAGCACACTTCATATTTCATAGTTGTAGATTAACTTCATTAATTTGCCTGGCCATAGCAATTAATCCCCTAAGAATGTAATGTTTTTATTATTTTTGGTAGTATAAGCTTTTGGAGAAGTGGTAAATATTCACACTCATTTGTTACCTAAGACTTTCGATGGTTGAAAGGATTGTATGCTTGGGATCATATTAATTATTAATTATAGAGATAGAAGATCCTTCTTTGAAGAACTAAAGCTAGCTTGTAACATAACTAGACAAGATTAGATAAGACTCTAATTTTGTAATAAACCATTATTATTATCTAGATAGATTCTAACTAAATTAGGTAAGATGTCGTGCTATGCGCTGTTTATATTACAAATAAATTAACATTTAATAAATAAACTCTCTTAAATAATGAAATAAACTATAATAATTTAATATTTTATATATAGATTTTGATCAACTTTAAAGATAGATCTTAATTGAAAAGATAAAATATAATAATTTGATTTATTATTTCTATTATATTGTGATTAGTTAAAAATCCTATTTTTAATCATAAGTCAATATTAAATTCCCCATTTATTAATAAGAGTAGATGAAAAGATATATAAATTATATATAATGTCTTGATTATTTTTAAAAAAATTATTGTATTTTGATTAATTGAATCTCCTACATTTTCATCAAAGTTATATTAATTAATATATACAAGACTGAAAGACAAGAGTGAAAGATATACTTTAATAAATTTGAGAGCCCGCGCATGACATAAAAGCCAAATATAGCTGATAGTATTATTATGTATTTGAAAAAACCCATATCAATTGGTGCACTCCTGATATTATTTTTGATCTTGTACTCGTAATACACTAAAAGAATATAAGGTATTACTGATGGCAAAATCCGCACGGATACGAAGAAACATTTTTGTGACAATGTTTTTTCCGACAAATATAGATCTTAAGTGACAAATTTATCGATGCCCTGTTTTCTTGCAGTGACGTACATATATGTCAACAAGACAACAACGATACCAACTAGTTCATTAGTATTTTACATTTTATAAGCAAATTAATCTAATGAATACTAAAATCCTTAAATAATTTCTTTCTTGTATAAGATTCACAGCCAATTCCCCGTTGACGTGCATCCATGAATAAGTAGAATAACCACAAAGAACGAGAAATGTATTATCTGATTTCTCTCAATAAAATGATGAGAACAGCAAATTAGGAAGATAATTCAACCACAATACACATGTTAATGGAGTGGACTAATTAGCCATCATTGTAATTCAACAACTTTTACATTTGATTCCTGGGATTAAACAACATACCTTTTCTCTTTGAAAATTTTTTGGCCACGGTGATGGTGGAATTATCATCCTCAAAGTAACAAGGCTCATCTTCATCTATCCTCCCAATTGCAAAACTATGGCTTTTGGGCAGGCCCTTTGGCCGCCCGGCCACGTCGCCCGCCTTGAGACGAAGCCTCCGAGCGAGCTTCCAGCCTCATGGCCTCCAGGTGATCGTCGTCGTAGGATGTCGACAATCTGGCAGAGGTGACACTGAAGCTTCTTGGCAAGGTGGAGGGGGCGTAGACACTGTAGTTCATGTTGTTGGCACATTTGTTCATGCTCTTCACATACAAGTCCCTGGCCTTGCACAATGCCCTCACCGGGGCCTTAATGCACTTCATTAGCTTGTCTCCTGTGCTTGACTTCTTCTCCATCTTCCCCGCTAAGTTCAATCAGAATGAGAATAAGACATGTATGTATATAGAAACAAATTAATATGGGGCAAAGAAATAGAAGTTTCATAGGTTGGCCATGAGCAAGAGGTAGATGCTATTGTAAATGATGTTGTGGGTTAAATTGATTTGTAAATGATATTGGTATCAAAATGTGGTAGATGCTATTGAGAGATAAATAGTACAACCTGATATATGATGGCTTTTTATGTAGAAACAATGTTGCTGGGTATGGGTATCAAAGAACAGCTTTTTGGACATAAAAGAGGGCTGAGAAAGGAGAGGTTGAATGAAATAGTACAACCTGATAGATGATGGCTTTTTATGTAGAAACAATGTTGGTGGGTATGGATATCAAAGAACAGCTTTTTGGACATAAAAGATGGCTGAGAAAGGAGAGAGGTTGAATGATAGATCAAGGGAAAGGTTAGGTCATGATCAGTTTGATTAATGAGATCAAGTAAGAAGGTTTCAGAGGATATGAGAGCGGTAGATGAAGAAGGCACATAGAGTTGAAAAGACTTAGTGGGTGCCATTTGATTTGGGAATGTTCACCGAACAACTAATATAAACTAATGGAAGAAGTGATCATCAAACTTATCTGTGGACTACTCTATTTGTATTATTAAGCATTTTTGTTTGGTATACATATATATATACATCTGTGTGTGTACTTAACTTGCATAATAATAATATAATCCTTGCTTCAAACAATTATACATATTAAGTGGAGATATTTTTAAAGGGTATCGGGCCTGACCAATATAATAGATATTATGGAGTTGGTGGTCAGTTTGAATGAGCACTGTTCAAGACTAATATAATTGGGCGGTTGGTTCGTCATTTTCTTGTCATGCTCTCAGCATACGTTTACTTGGAAACAGAAAACGCCGAGTATAAGTCAGGTAAGACATATTCATGGTGATCATAACAATATCTATTTTCTATGGCTATTAACACTTTAATTTTATGCAATCTAGCAAGAACACCGAATTGAACCGAATTTTATAATTGGGCTATAAAAGAGAAAATTCAACCAATTTATTGGTAGGATTAGGTGAAGAAGGTTTTCTTAGGGTATTATATAAGCAAAATTAAGTGTATACATTTACTTTGTAATCTCATTGACATTATCTTGCCATGTTGATTAACTAGATAGTAGTCATTATTCTTATGATAATAAAAACATGATGAAACTGATCAAGCTAGGAAATGCAAGTGCTATATGCACCTTCCAACAATACATATATATGATTTTAAGATAAATAATAAGACGAAGCATACACTAGAGCTGCATACATATGCATATATGTATATAACATATGAATCTTAGTCATCAAGAGCAAATTCAAGCAATCAAAGAGTTGACGATTCTGCAATTTCGGCGAACCTCTCCTTTGCCACCGGTCAGGGGCATCAAGCCTCCCATCTTCACCATCGACAAAGTGAAATCTATAAAGAAAATTTCTGGGTCTTCGGCGTACCCCTTGACAATGCTACGAACGCTCTCGTCGCCGCCGGCGAGTACCTGGTCGGAGACAAGCAGGCCCTCGCCGGAGAGAAGGTTGAGGTAATACTGGTTGTCGAAGGCGGCCGGAGTAGCATAGTCTAGCTCGGCGAGCGTCGAGTTGACGTCGGCGCCGGGGCTGGAGCAGAGCTCCTGCAGGGCGGAGAGGAAGTCGATGTTGGTGGTGCCTCGGTCAGGAATGTCGCCGGAGCTCAGGCCGCCAGTCAGCCGAGAGCTGAAAGTGGTGCATCGGGCTTTTCCGATGGTGTGAGCCCCTGCTTTCAAAATTCAACGAGAGGCTTTATGATAAAACACTGACGCAAAACTTGCATCCAATGAGTAATATATGAATAACGATGAAAACTAATTATACATCTCCTAAGTGAAGTGATAATAAATTATACACTATATTGAGACAATATTTATAAGATAATTAACAGCATGATCACCCAAAAAAAACAATATTATTGCGCATTTCGTTTACAAGAGTCACTTATCAAATTGAAATTTATATGTTATTATCAGAATAAAGAAGCTAACGTATATGTCATAGATCAGTAACATGCACGTTGATTTTTCTTCAAAAATGGACAGAGAATTACCTGAAAGAGCCACCATGTCTTTCGGAGAGAGGCCAACATTTTGGAACTTGTTTATTAGTGTTGCCACGTCAGATGTGGGCCCGGGAATGTTCTTGTTTGCTGCATCCTTATTGGCTGATAAGCTGTCCCTCCTGCCTGTCGCAACTTCCCATGCAGGCCCTCCGGACTACTCCTCCAAAAACATAAATAAAAATATAAACAAAGCACGTATACTCCATAAATCGAACAACTATGTTCGTTTGAGTAGAAAAAATGAACAACATTTGTTAGCATACAATCTTTATAATTATAAATTTTGATGCAATAACATGGTTATATATATATATATATATATATATATATATATATATATGTATATATGTATGTTTACCCTTGTGAGTTCTTAGTACTCCCTTTTTGCTTCCCTATGATTATAATCATGTAGAAGTTGGAACAAGTGAAAACTTACTAGAACAACGGCATCTCGAGCAGCGATGGCAAGGAGGTCGGCGCAAGACACCGTCTCCGGGCAGGCGAGCTCAAGTTCGGCCTTAATCCGATCAATCACCTCAAACCCTCTAAGAGAGTTTGCATTTGGCCCTGCTGTCTTCTCCCCCACAAAGTTGTCTGTGTCATCCAACAACACCGAAGCATCACATCCCTACACCAATCCAAACAACATTTCATGTGTGTATAAATAGCTTGCGAACGAGTGCAGCATCTAAAACATTATGTGCCAATGAAAACCCATCAACAATACTGACTACATATTTCACCTCATCAATCAAAATGCATGTTTGTCACTTAGAGAGCAACCATGCATGATCCATAGATATATGATCTGACTTACATTAACGAAGCAATCGTGGAAGTGGAGGCGAAGGAGGGAGGCGGCCATCCGGGGGTCGTCGAACACCGCCTGCTCGACGCCGGAGAAGATGATGGCCTCCACGTTGGGGCAGCTGGTTTTGTAGCTTCCACTCGACAAAGAAAATTTGCCGCCAAGGCAGGCCTTAGTGGTGGTGAAGGTGAAACAAAAGGTCACGGTGAGGAGAAGCAAGAACATAACACAAATAGAGCTCATTTTGAATGGCATTTTCATGGTTAACTTGTGAGAAGAGAAAGAGTAAAGGTGTAAGGTTTTTATAGAGGATTTGGCATTGTAAGTTTAAGTAGGAGTTGTTGCACTAGTCTGAGTTAGTCAATACTCATGCAGTTTTGATGAAGGTCTCGAACAGTTTGCTTCGTCAGTTGTGCTGACAGCCTTATAGCCAGGTCTGGAAATGGTCAGCTCCATGCTTACTCAGTGATTTTTAGTTTTAGCTTTTGATTTGATGGTGGTTTATATGTATGGCCTGTATATGAACATATATATGGCTGATTGGTATCTGTTTTACAATCTTAATTTGCAAAAAGCTGGTATTCACTGAAATGGGAACTGATTACAGAATCATTCTGCATATAGATCAATTGTATCATGCCCATCACTAATCTAATGTGATGCTTAGTACAATATTTGTTAGACTTGATTTGATGGTAATAATTCTCAAACAAGATGTGAAAGTTGATAGTAAATTTAATTTAATTAATCTGATGCTAATTCTTAAACAAGCTGATTATGGTCTCGTGAGTTCTATTTGAATTGTAGGATGGTGATCAGGTGGAATTTTTAGTACTACGGATTTGTATGGCTTGAGTATTTAGCTTAAAATTAAGAAGTGGGAAGAAAGAGCTGTTTAATATCAATATATCAATGAAACTGTTCGATGAAATGCACCGTCATTATATATATAAACTTGCATGGGCTTCTCTGCCTTAGAAATGTGTCCATCAGTACATCTACTTTTCAAGGGCCACTTCCATTAACATTAGATTGGATCTATATTAGGTCCGTAAAACTAGCTAGCTGATAACTTCATTTATGAAATTTGTATTAATCTTGTAATACCCCAAATTTTGTTTAATCTCAAATCGAATCGGAATGTTATGGGTCACCTGAATAAGTCCGGTTAACCCGAACCTAATCCAAAAAGATCGACTCTCGAATTATTAAGGTGAAAGATAAATTTTGTCATGCATGCATAAGATGAAAAAAAATCCTAACACGATACTACGTGAATGCCTTGTCAACCAAATCACATTCCAAATCGTTCAATCACGATAAAAATATATAAATTCTAAATAATATGGATCAGAGTGTCCCCTTAAAGTACAACAAGGGCTACCCTATCAAAACATAAATGAATAAATATTTAATAAAATATTCACACTATAACTTTATTCCAACTGCATGACTGGTTTTGAGTTGAGTTTGACTCACTAAAAACTTGATAAAATTATATAAAAGCATAGGAAGAGATTTATATAATAAACCCAATGGTAATTTGCGGTGATTTTATTTTTGAAATCAGACTTGAGGGTTATTAAGTCAAAAAATAGTCATTTAAATGACTCGCATTAAGTGAAATCTAATAAAATACCACTTAACTCATACTACAACAATAAAACAAACTATAATAGAGTAAAATAAAAAGTAAGGAGCAAGTCCTAAATAGACACAATAGATGTTCCAAGTGGGGTCACATACTTGACAACAAACTTGTAAGCCGTATTTACACATCATCACCAAATGCTAATGCCTAACATAATACATGTATACTACATATTCATCATCAAATCATATGAAACACGTAATCCAAATCATAACAAAATCCGTAACTAGGGCATCCATCATCACAAAACAAACGCAACACAAGTATTGTTTATGTTGATTACAAATAGTTAACATAACTGACCCCAAATCGTATTTACCTTGTAATATTTATGTAACTATTCCACTTATCGCAATTCACAACAATCAAACTTCGCTAACTAAATCCATATAGCAATTTCAATCTGCATTCAAGTTATATGATAAATTTATCAGATAATTATTAACTTAGATAGACCACTCACATCCATTCTCATTGCATTTCACCATTACAAATTATCAATAATCATATAGACTCATCGAAATCATGATAACTAATTCAAACATCATTATACAATTTAATTATCAATACTAATTACATCCCAATTCTCATACACATCATGATAATTAATAATATATAATGCAGTTAAATCTAAATTAGGTATACCTAGCGTAGTTAATACGATAAATGTCTTGAATCAAATTCTACGGTCAAATACATAACATAATAAAATTTTTTTGGCATATTGTCATATATTCTGATAACTTATTTTCTTTCTCCATTATTGATATTATTATTATATATTAGGGTACACTTGGCCTTCATGACTCTTAACAGACAGCCAATATCGGCTCAGCGCACATATTGTGAAATTGACTCGATTGAAAAAAACAATCGAACCGACTTGGGTCATAGGTTTTACAAATCCATTTGTGAAATTATTAGCAATATGTTACAAATATTAATAAAGCAACCTAATACATTTGGTGAGTTGGTTCCTAATTATGGAACAAATAATACTAGGTGCCCAAGACAATCTTAACAAATATATGTGTTATACACAAACAGATAGATAGATAGATATGTTGTAGAACCTCCATCGAGTACTTGCGTTTGAAAAGATTTTTTAGCTAATTTTCAATTCTAAGTTCTCGGTCTGCACTGCCATTGATCATGTATCTCAAGCTAAACTAAACAGAAACATATAATAAATAAATGTGAATGTCTGAGTCACTTATCACTCAACCATTCTTTAGAGATGGACCCAGTACAATCTTAATCCTATGGAAACCCTGTTAAGTGATAAAATGTCATCAACTACTTACAATGACAGAATGATTATATAGTTACAAGGATCTTGAATTATTATTTAACCAATTATAAAATTCTAATGATGTTCTTATTTATTATCTATATACCGACAAGGATCCATTGTCTTCATTCATGCATATTATTGCTTAGCAAACTGCGAACATGAACGTAGTCAAGACGTTCTTGTGTATTTATGCATTTTGTAACGTAGAAAGTGCTCATCGAAAGCAGTAAAGAAGCTTGAAGATTCTCTTCAAAATTTGAGTAGCGGTCAAATATATATATTATGCATGAAGGGACAAATGTTTTCCAGCTTTGGCAGCAGCATTCATACTCGTTAATATATGTTACATTTTACGTATAAGTCAAAGCTTCGATTGAAGTGCATACATGATTATTTTAGATTGTGTGGTAGGAAATACAACATAATGAACCAATGGGTTTTCCATATGAGAAAAACCTTTTGTCTTTTTTGCATTGAGAATCAGAAAACGGAGATTTACATTATAAAATAATAACGTGAGAAAGACTGCACTGAGCACAAATACAGTGAAAAAAATGCAGTTACCAAAGGCATGCATCGGGAGCTAGCTAATGTAGATATTTTATGGTGGTGTTTTGAACCATGTCCACTCATGAAATGACCAAAGGTTTTGGAGCCATATCTGTGGATATTGCTGTATCCTTCGTCGACAAATCTTAAACAAAGGCCAACACAATATTCATGTACATTGTAGATGTTAATAACATATATATATATCTATGCAGTAGCGTTGGAAAACACAAATCATGACAAGCAGCATGTTAACAGATGAGTAGAACCAGTGTCAACACCCAAGCCACTTTATAAGCAGCTTGACCTCTTCAAAGTGGTGAGACTGAATATTCAATGGCAATGAGTAGGAATTTGGAATTGGATTGGGATGGAGGGCCACTCCCATTGACATTAGGGTACTCTTGGCTCTTGCCCGTCTCAAGTTTTCTGCCGCCCAGTACCGACTACTATCACAAGTGCAAGGTGCTACCATTTTTATCAATTTGTTCATAAGAAAATGATCTGCTGTACTTAGCTGCTCCTCTAGGGCTGCAGCAATTGCTTAGATGAAAAGTCGGAGACAAAGATCAGAAAAAGATATGTTGCCAGCCTTGAGCCATTTATTCCTCTTTTACTTCCCAATGTGAATCAATCCCTCTCCTCTCCTCTCCTTTGTTTTTTGAAATCACAAATCCACCAAAGTTCTCCATTTCTTGCCAGCACTTTAAAAGGCTCTTGCTTTGTTTCTTGGAGTTAAATATCCTTTTCAAGTGAGAAAGGTGGGAAGGTTTAGGAGGTCAAGCATTGATCAAGTCAATTTGAGCTAGGCATGATCTGCTATTCTTCTCACTTCATTTGAATATGATATGTTATGGTGAATAGCATGATTGTACTGAACAATTAGATTGACCTCCTTTCTTCAAACCCTGACCCCTCTATTATTTATCACAATTTGACTGACAAAGTTAATCATAAGTTGCTACATAGTTTCATATTATTTTGATTGGTGTTTAGTCAATAAAATTTGCCCTTTTAACAGCTCATCTTATGCCTAATTAGCATGCAACTAATGATTTTGGTTTGGGTCAATTTCTTAATAATGTAAACAGAACTTAAAAGAGACATTAAAGTATGTTTTGTTAATTTACAACAATGAGGTAGTTAACCTTAATTAGACATGAAAAGACCAAAGAGGTAAATGACAAATTATTACTAAAAAGTAAAATATACCAAATTAAGTAATATAACAGGGAGTTAAGTATTGTAATAAATAAATAATTTTCTCGTGTGAATATAAAAAATTTAGTAATTTACTATATATGATATAACCTCTTTCCAATATTCAACAGCTTAATCGGACCAACCCTATGTAATTTCTTATATGGTCTTAACTCCAAAACATATCAAAATACTGAAAAAAGCAATATTTTATAAAGAATATTTGATATTTTAAGAAAAATAAATAAAAATTATAACATTTAATAAATTACTGAAAAACTTTGATTCTTAAATATATCTACTCTTATTAATAAATATAGAACTAAATATATTTTTAGATAAAAAGTGAGAAATTTGACTAATCAAAATATAATAAAAAGATCAAATTATTATCATAAAATTTTTTTATTAAATTAAGATTTATCTTTTAAAACTAGAGTAAATTAGAATATATATATAAAATATTAAATTATTATATAATTCATCTCATTATTCGAAGAAAATTTATTTATAAAATTAAAATCAAGTATATTATAAAAAACAGTTAACAATTTACGTTAAGATAAATTATAATTTATATTATGTCAAATATTTGCACTTAATTTTAAAGACTACGATGGTGATTCTATTTCTAGATCTACAATTTGTGACACACAACTCCAAAGGTATTGCAAATCTCTTTGACCATGCAAACAAAATGGACCGATTAGAAGACTGTATTAATTAAAACATGAAATAAACTCCATAATCCTAAATTATTAGATAAACACTTAATCAAACTCAAAAATAAAAATAAACCGAAATAAAAAACACGCACACTCCGCGAAATCAAACTACTTACCACAAAATAATCCCCACTAATCACGGATATTACCAAGATTTCACCGTAATCCCAAGCTCTCACCTTTCCCCCACAAGATAAAAGGCGGCCCCTCCCCTCCCTCCCCCTCCCCGACCACCTCGCCGCCGACGACGGCCATGGTCATCGGCCGCGCCGCTGACTCCCCCACCGATGTCTCTCGCCGACTCTAGCCACCTCTACTGCCCGGAGCTCGTCCCCTGGGACGACGCCGGCGATGCATCCGGCGGCGAAGAGTGGAGCTTTGTGGAAGACTGGGAGGACGACGACGGCGGGTTCGTTAACGAGCTCATGGCGGCTGAGGCGACGCTGTCACCGGCGCCGAACTGCCTCCGGCTGGTCGGCGACCTCGCCGCCCGGCAGGACTCCATAGCCTGGCTGCTCAAGGTCAACACATTCCACTGTCGGTTTTATATGTTGATACTTTGCCCTCGGGGTTTTCTCTTATTTTCAGATCTGCCACCAGGTACATGCCCACTACCGATTCCGGCCGGCGACGGCTTGTCTCGCCGTCAACTACCTCGACCGCTTCCTCTCCGGCCACTCCCTCCCGGTACGTCCTCCTATTCTCCGGCGTGCGCATTCTGTATCGTCCACGACTTGTTTTGAATCTCTGACACTGTTTTGTGGGTCGTGATGGGTGTAGGGAGGCTTGAAGTGGCCGTACCAGCTGCTGGCAGTGGCGTGTCTGGCGCTGGCCGCGAAGATGGAGGAGACTGCGGTGCCGGCGCTACTCGACCTGCAGGTGATGGAGCCGGCGTTCGTGTTCGAGGCCTGCACCGTCCGCCGCATGGAGCTGCTGGTCATGGCCGCGCTCCGGTGGCGGCTCCGGGCCGTGAGCCCGTACGAGTTCCTCCATCGGCTCGTCGCCCGCTCCAGCGTGCCGCTCCCTTCCATCGTCTTCTCCCGCGCCTCCGATCTCGTCCTCCACACCCTCCGAGGTATTCTTCCCACTTCCTCCTTGCACCATGTAAAGATGAGATCTTTTTTCGTCCTGTTTGGATTGGTTAATTGCTCATGTTTTTGGTGATTGTGGGTGGAGCAGTAGTCGATTTTTTGGAGTTTCGGCCGTCGGTTATCGCCGCCGCCGCTGTCGTCACCGGCGCCGGTGACGGGCTCGTCACCGGCGACGTCTGCGCAATCTGCCATGGACTGGACGAGGTGGCTAGCTGCCAATGTCGCTTTTGCGCCTGCATTTTTTCGTTGGTTTTGATTAGTGCTAATCTGGTGCTGATGTGAGTTTAATTAAAATTTGGGTTCAACAGGAATCGGTGGCTCGTTGCCACCGCCTCATGGAGGAGTACCTGGTCGACTCGTGCCCTTCCGCAGTTCACTGGAAGGACGGCGGAGGTGGGGCGATGGGCGGCGGCGACCCGCCGGCGAGCCCGGTCGGCGTGCTCGATGCGGCGGCCTGCGGCAGTTGCGACACTATGAGCCAGAAGTCGGAACTCGGCCCACAGGGCCGCGACCCGACCCCAGACAGGGACTGGGACGATGAGTCACCGAACAAGCGTCTTAAGCTCGATGTGCCGTCTGAGTCAAAACCGAGTTGATAGCGAGTTACAGGCCGGAGTAATGAAGGTAAAAAGGAGAAGAAAAATGGAAAATTTTGAAAGAACCTCTCAGAAGAAGCTCCAAGGATAGAAATTCGATTCTATGTTGGCATTTTTAGAAGAGAAAAATCGGGTTTTTTCACATATATAATGTTAATTAATTTATTTATTTGAAAATATAATTAAGGATGGCAATGAGAGGTTCGTAATTCACTTTACATGATTCCTATACTTTTGAATGCAATATAATTTTTGTTTACCAAGTAAGCAGTTTATTTAGATCAAAAAAAATAAAGACTGTTTGGTAATTAAGGGTAATGTAGGAGGACCATGAGAAGGGGGACAGTTTCATACAAGGGGGTAATTTGGGAAATTTAAATTTTCCGCCGAAGCTCTTTTGGAGGCATACGTGGGTCCCGCTGGGAGAAACGTAGACCCGTCGCAGTTTGTGCTCGCGCTTCCCGCGAAGAAGACTTTTAATTTTAGGTGAGCTTTTGCGACTTTTGTCTTTTTCCGCCCTTCGCCCAAATCTCACTAACACCCCACCCTGTGACATCCTCGTCTTTGTCTTATTTTTCTCTAATGATAATAATGATTAGTGTTTAATAAGGGTGGGTCTGAGTTGTAGCTTGACATCCTAATCTAGTATAAACATATTAGCCTCTAATAAATATATTTGGTATTAGTTTAAAATTTTTAATTTAAAAGAGAGTTGTTACTCATGCACGGCTGTTGGTTAGTTACTCGTAAGGCTTTTAAATGTATGACCTTATAACTGATTAGAATTAATTTGAATTATATTCGAATCAAACCCGACACGATCCCGTAAGTGATAGGCCGACTGCGTGACGTACGTGGGACGTCACCCAATCACGTAGACAGCCCGGGATATGATGCATTCCGGGTAGTGCAGGCCAGCTGCAATATAATCTGTACCGTCCACCTGTACGAAGATCAATGGCCAGAAATGATTGATTGCGGTTCCCTAGACCGTCGCGAAAGGCGCCCCACTCGCCCTGCGTCGGCGACGCTCTCTATTGGCTGTCAACGGAAACCAAAAAAAGGGCATGGCTTGTTTTATATAAATTGACGAATATACCCTTGTTATTTGAAGCCGAAATGACGGTATTGTCCTCGTCCCGGAGAAATGCCAACTGGATCGCTGACTTTTGAGCCTGTACTTTTCCGCAAAGTTCGCGTGAGGCTTTGTCCCCGTTGATTGTCACGTTTTGTCCTAAGGATTCTATTATATAAGAAAAAAATATATTTTGGTATTTCTGCTTGAAATTGCTTGTTATCAACTTTTTCTTCTTTTTTTATAAAAAAAATTGTTTTTTACATATATACACAAAAAAACTCTCGTACATGCATAAATTTAAAATTTAAGTATTATTAACAATCTTTAAAATTGAGAAAAATTAGAAGAGTTGAGAGTGTTACGAGGTTAAAATTAAATTCAGCATAAGATGAGTATGATTGGTAAATAACTGTAATTAGATTTAAAATTTTTTAATATATAAAATAAGGCAAAATGTGTGAAAAATTTTAGAAGGAAAAAATGTCCACAACATATTTTAAAGCTACACACCAAAAAAAATGATTAATTTTAAAGTTTTTTTACAAAGTTTAGGCTCTTTGCAACTTTAGCTTCGAATAGAAGAGTATGAAAATTCTTATTTTTTAAAAAAAAGGAAGAGAAAAAAATAAAATCTGAAAATTAAACTTATAATGAAGAGAAATTTAGTTTTTTTATTTTCGTCCAGAGCAATGTAAACTGACTAAATAAGTAGAATTTGACAATTTGAGTCTATAGGTTGATTATATTTGGAAGCTATTAGTTTAGATCAACCGGCTATTCTGGCCCACTCATCTGAATAAGTCAAAGTTTAATTAAAAATTTTTGGAGGAAATTTTAGTTTCTTTCCTCTACTTTGTACCATTTAAATATAATTTTCAAAACAAACATAATTAATTATTTTTTAAAAATATGGGAAATGCTTTAAAAATTATTGTTTTTCACTTTAGATGATAAAGAAAACCCTAAATCTTAAACTCCAACACGTCTCTTAACCATGTTAGTTTATTTCTAATCACTCATTCATGCCATGTCTTAATATTTCTATTTGATGCATCATTAATAAATTACTTTCAAGTAAGTTTTTTTAAAATATATGTTATAAACTATGCCATCTAATTACATTAACAAGCCATTATAGATAAAATAAATATAATCCTTGAAACATTGGAAAGTTTTTTTAAAAAATTTGGACAATTACACCCAGGGAGAAAACATACGGGCCCACAAGAAAGGACATTCGTTCTTGCAAAATAGGTCATAATTTTGGCAATTGCGAGGAATGTGGTAGATAGCAAACCGGGATGAAAGTGGGCCAGGGCTGGCACTGTCTTTGGGTCATCATGAAGGGTAATCGGACAGCCTTTAAATGGGTCGTGGGCCAGCTGGTTGGTGGGCCTCAAGGCCCATGACATCTCTTTTAGGGCACTAAAACTATCTGACATGAAAGTGGCCAGCCCACATGAGACAAGAAGGACCACATTCTATTATTCTCCACCAAAGGGAAGGTCTTGTAAATGAAGAAAATTAACCTCTTGGCCAACCATTGCCGAGATAAAAAATAAAATTAAAATATTCATTCAATTGATTTCGAGTTATTATAGTCGGAAAAAATAGTCTTATAGATCTTGTACTTTTATTTACATGCTCAGGTCGTAAACTATATCAATGCTTAATTCTACGAGTACAAGTACATTTAATCGCAAGCGAGGATAATATTTACTGGATGTGTAATTATTATTGAACAATGCATAAAAAAGAAAACCTACAAAAGAGAGTGGTAAATCTAATCAACAAAATAAAATTGTGAAGTCACAAAGCAGCCTTCACTATGGACAGCATTGATGCCTATAGAGCCAGCAAATTACTGGTCAAGACTTGTGAATGCAATAGCCAAGTATTTATACTTCTTGTCAACATTTTGATTTGTTAAATGAGGCTTCTAGTATGGGAAGCCTCCTAAACATATATACATATCAGGTGAGCAACTCAAAGAGAAGCACCACCCTCCCAACTGTGTCAATTCCACCCTCGTTCACCCATAGAAAAGGTGACAAAGGGACCAATCGCTGTCTTGAATCAAATCTGCAAACGCATCTACCCCACATTTCCAGACTCAAGTTGGTTCCTTTCTAGACTCAACAAGGACCACATGAGTTATATGTCCCCAATTTTAGTGCTTGTAAGTTGTATCTAGCAATTGAATCATGTTTGTACATGTGTTTGTACATAATGTGTTCAAGGATAAAACCCAGAAAACCAATTCACGTGGAATGTGAAAAAGTTGCATACGTTCACCAATAATGCTCTTGGCCTAATTCAAAGAGACAGAGTGGTTTTGTCAACACCTACTGCTTGATGTGCTGCGTGCAGTTGGCAATTTTGTGGGATTGAGTTTCAATTTTGATAGCTTAGTACCACGTGAAGTGCAGAGTGTGTATTCTTCTTCTCACAGGATGATAATTGCCTACATGTGCAAAATTTCAGATAGAAAAATCATTTCTAGTTTTTTGCCTCATTTTTGCTGTATTTATTGTTCTTGGAATTTTTTTGGGTATGTTGGTTCAATATGAATACATTAATCCACAACAAACAAAACCTGATTATTATTTGCACTACTAATTTTGATATAAGTAATCATCTATGTTTAATTGGAGCAACATCAAATTTACAGCATAATTGCAACAATCTCTAATTTGCTTGTCTCTCAGTTGATGTAAGCGTGTATTACATGGTTGAGTAGTTTCTACTTTACACGCATTTCTTCTTTTCTCTTTACTCAAAAGTGTCGGGGACATAAATTCTATGGTAGGATTTATGCGATTATAAATGACAAATGTTAAGGTTTTGTTATATAGTCGGATGCCCTTCTTGGGGCTAACCTTCTCCTCCCTTCAAACCTGAGACCCATGGAGGGCCCTTGGACCTAATGATATACAACATTTTGATCATGTAATTATAGGATGCTTTTCCGTGCATCATCCCAAGGATGATAGTTCAGTATGTGGCCTTAGTTGGATCTCATTAAATTCACAATACAACAGCTCTCCCTTCATTTGTTTCTGAACAAGGATAGGTAGGAGGAAGGCGAGGTCTCTCTTCCAGCTCTGCCCTTCTTTTACAGTTCACGCACTTCTGATCAAAGACTGGCCGGCGGTCCCCTCGATCTAGCACTATCTTCTCCACAACTACCAAGCAGTGGCCTGGAAACAGTGATGTATCAGAAAGATAGAGCTACAGGTTGGAGGTGAAAGGCCTGCTTTTATCTTTTGTTTGTGTGTAGGAAATTGTTGGGGGTGGGGGGTGGTTGTTGTAGTATGTGAAGTCCTTTGTCTGTTGCAAGCTATAGGTGTAAGAACACACCTGCATGTCTTGGACTGTTCTTGAGGCTCATTCATGGGATACGGCAAGTCTAATAAGTTTCACTAGCTTCTCTATATGGAAATCATTTCTGGAAGGAAACTATAGTTTTACAACAAACCCAGTAGTCACAAATGTGTCATTTCGTTGTAGTGCAATCTGATAATTGAGTGAAGTCTTACAGGAATTTGTACTTAGCTTTCAACACTCCAACTTTGAGTTGTAATATTTAATGAAGAAAATGGTCATCCTGAGGATGGGCACTTAACATGCCTTGAAGTGCCCTCCATCTTAAGGTATTGTGTAGGTCAAGAAATGAACAGCACATCCTTGGGCATACCAAGATGTGATAGATGTTAATTAGTTTTGACTATCTTCAAACTTCAAAGCAGTGCTTGTGATTAATTAGTTGGTCGAGTCTTGTCTAAAAAATCTTGTGGTTGATTAATTTTGTGCAATGGTAGGTCTACTGTGAAGGGGTGGTCACCCACAACACCGGGAAAAATTTCTTGAAATGATAATGGATAGCCTAAATTAAATTTTTTTTTAAAAAAAGCCAAGCCAACGAATCCGAAGTGAGGGTGACCAGAGCTGGTTGAAAGCAGCTCGATTTGGCTGCCTTCAGCCCAGGTGGCCGGAGTTGGCCATGGGTGGCCAAATTTGGCTGACCAGCTGATCTATGGCCAGGGGTGCCAAATCCAACCACATTCAGCTGGATTTGGCCATTGTACAAAAACTTCTTTAACAAATATTTGGACCGACACCGTAATCGGACGACCTAGACGAGCCTGAGATAGAAAATCCCTCGTAATTGATTTATTCAAGTGGCTGGAACAATTATGAATGAAGTCATTGATTACTAAAATAAACTAGTTTTAAGTGGTAAGAAAGCAAGTCGAGTTGAGTTTTTTAGCTAAAATTTTAGTTGCTTATGTTTATGGAATTTGATGACCTTCCTATGTAGACTTGGGTTGATGGAATTAGGGTTGAATTCTCTTAAATATTTAATAAATAATAATAATAATAATCCTTTAATGCTCCCTTTGTGCACCATTAGGGGGTGGTTTTGAGCGCGATTATTTAACTTGAATACGAACAAAGGTAAGTTTGAAGTTTGAACAAGCATGATTCATTCCAACAAAATAAATTAGAAATTTGGTCAATGAACCTCTGATTGATGGAATTGGGGTTGAATTCTCTTAAATATTTAATAAATAATAATAATAATATTCCTCTAATGCTCCCTTTGTGCACCATTAGGGGTGGTTTTGAGCGCGATTATTTAACTCGAATACGAACAAAGGTAAGCTTGAAGTTTGAACAAGCATGATTCATTCCAACACAATAAATTAGAAATCTGGTCAATGAATCTCTGATTTTTTAATCCCTGAAACACACCCAGGCCCAAGTTCGTAACACTCATACCCAATTAGGGAATGGCTTTTGGCCCACCACAAGCACATACTTTAATTGGGCCAAATCTGAGGCCAATGGGCTCAAGGGTCAAGATCTAGCCCATATTTATTCGGACTGTTCATATACAGCACAATTTCGCTCAACATATTTATCTAGCATGACCAACCAAAATCAAATGAAAAGAACTAATTAATCATGAACTTTTTTATTATGCTCGAAGCTTGATATTCCCTATAAAAAATTACATTTGATCATATTAATGGTTAATTATCTTCAAAATACATATAATTAATCTATTTTTTATTACTAAACCAGCACAATTTCCTTTTGTTCTCATCGAATTTTGGTTTTTTCTTGCACGTAGTTAATTCTGTCCCCACATAATATATTAAAAAGTAATAAACTTGATAACCATGTGGAAATTTAGTATGCAAAAAATTATGAAAAATTAATGAGCATGACAAGATATAAACATACAAAATCATTAAAATTGATAAACATAAATGTACCCATTTATAAGATAAGTAAATAAAATTGATAAATATGACATCAATCACATAATACATGAAAATTTGATAAACATGACATTTATGTATAAGATAAATATAAAAAAAATAATAAACATAGCTATAACCACGTATTAGATAAACATACAAAGTTTACAAACATAACAGTATATCCTCCACTGTATAATACATAAAAAATTGATAAATATATAGTATTATGTATAATCTAAGCATACATAATTAAGGCTACTAATCAAGTGAACCAATCGAGTTTACTATATGCTCAAACTTGACTCAAATTAATTGAAACTCGCTCGAACTCAAACTAGTTTTAAACACTCAAGCTCGAATTCGACTCAAAATTGAAACATGTTGTTCAAGCTCGACTACATGTGAATTGTAGACTTTCTGAGAGCTTGAAATTGAGCTTGGCATTAAAATTTTGATGAAGTGTTATTTATTACAACCATCCAACCATTAAAATTTTTGTGTTATAATTATGATTAAAGTAGTATTTATTATGATCATGTAAATAAAATAAAAAATTCACCACAATTGATCCCAAAATTAATTGTTTATACAGTAACAAGTCTTCTTGAGTCAGCCAATTAAGCCAATATTATATATTAAATCATTGAGTCGAGTTTGAGCTAAGCTATGAGTCGAGTTCAAGTTAAATTGAGTCAATTCGAATCGAATAATACATTGTTGACACTTAGCTCGTGGAATTCGAGTTCGAGTTCCAACATTTAAATGTTTACTTTTGAGTCAAGTCAAATCTAACTGAACGCTAAATGCTCATGGGCTAAATTGCATAATTGCCAGCCCTTTTCAAAATCATGAAAAATAGATAAACATGAATACATTCACTTATACTATAAGTATAAAAAAGTTGGTAAACATGATATCTACATATAATATGAGCATATAAAATCATTAAAATGGATAAATATAACTATATTGACTTATAAGATAAACATACAAAATTATAAATATGACATTAACTTATAAGATAACCATGCTAAATTGATAACATGAGCTCTATTTTAATAATTTTTTTAAATATACATTTTTATATATTAATAATATATACATTTAATAAAATTTCATGAATGTCCCGCATATCGTATCACACTAATAATTACCTGTTATAATGAAAAATAGATTAAAATGTAAGAGTAAGAAGTTGTATTGAGTGATATTGGATGAACAATCTTTTGAAGATCTAACACATTTAATTTCCCAAACAAACTTTTGGCACAACTATACCAAAAACAATAATAATGATAAAAATCAAATTATTTTGACTTTGACTCAAATTTGATTCGCATGTGGTGGTTGTGAGGTCGATGTTTATTGAAAAAGCTAATAAAAATTCCATTTTATTTCTCTATTGGCAGCATCATCTTTTAATCTAAAGGGCTTTTACTATTTCTAGTATGTTCTCCTATAAGCATTTGCTCATCAACATCAAAATACTATATTAGTAAAAAAAAAATGAATACTTCAATTATGTCAAAAGTCATAGCCAATATTATCAATTTTCAATTGGACCACAATATATTTGGACCTTGCACCTAACTAGCTAGCTCCCAATCCCATGCCTTCATTGATATGGAACCCTTGTGGTCCTTGTTATTGCCAATGCATGCATATTGTGTCCAACAATTAGATCCTTGTATGCATGAAATAATTAATTGGTGTCTATTAATTTTATGTACCCATTATGTGATGTTTTTCTCAAATTGTCTATTCTTCCTAGGGTTGCCACTTGGTTGCATTCAGTCTCAAATTTGTCCGACCTGGATTCAACCCAATATTAAAGGCCCAAACATGTACCCGAATTTGTACATAAGAATTTTTTTGATTTAGACCCGAACCCAACATGGACCTAGTTAAAAACCCTAGACCCAAACTAAACCCGAACCGATAATAAATATATTATATATATTTACATAAAAGTGCACAAAATTTTAAATATTTAATGATTTTTTTACTTATAATAAAGTATGAATGTATTCGAAAAGACATTTCATATATATATATATATACACACACACTAAAATATATATTAAAAAATCAAAGTTCAAAAAATAATAATAATAATTTTGGGGTTTGGATCTTTATAGGGTCAGGCCAATCCCAAACTTAGACCCAACATGAACTTGGATTTGAACTCAATATTTTTGGGTTGGATAGGGTTAGGTGCCCTTTTTACCCGGACCCAAGGGCAACCCTAAATTTTTTCCAACTTAATTAACTTGTTATTATCATTATCATCATCTCGTCTAATTCTTCAAGCTAGGCAAGTATGGTAGACCATCACAATTTTATCTCCGGTGAAAAAAAACCATAGATAAACAAAATAAATTGATAGTTTTCAACCTTTCTTCTCACTTTTATTTATAAAAAAGGTGGAAATGAGATGCAGGAAATTTAACAATGATTTGTACTTAACAAATCAGAACAACAAAAAGTTGATTTGATTACATCTAACTTAGGATTGAAAGTTTATATCAGACCTCAATTATCATATGTATGAAAATTTAGTTGATGAAGAATTTGGTGTTTTCAAATCAATCTCCATCAGATACTCCATGCATGAAAATCTATCCAGGATTATTGTGTCTTGCCATTTGTAATGAACAGGGTAGAAAGTGAAGTCATTCTCACAATCACACTCACACACTTAATATGATCAAAAAATGAGAGGATGGTTAGATTACAATGGATTGTTATGCCAAAAGATATATACTGGGCTTTAGATAAAAAACCTTATATTTTGGACCTCATAAGTGAAGCTTCAATTTCTCCTTAAAAAAAACAAATAAATAAATAAATTCCTCAATCTATGCTCAACTTCGACTTTTGTTTCAAGTGGCCTTTCTAAGTGCGAGTTCAATGTCCTCCCAGTTTCAGTGTCCTAAGGTACTAAGAAAGAGGTTCCTGTGATGCATATAAATGCTTTCACCGAATACTTATGGCTACTTCTCCTTCCGAGTCCAACTAAATCTCCTAAGAAGAGATGAGTTCCAATTGAAGTCTTTGAGCAATTGACTTGATCTGTTGGTACTAGTGTTCCCAACGAGTTGATTCGGTCTTTTGATTCAGATCTTGCTAGACCCAAACCCGACCCAAATTTGTTGTTTTTAACTTACACTCGAATCCGACTCAACCCGATTTAACAAACCTGATCTCAAACCAAATTTAAACTAATAAGAAATATATTACGTATTTATATAAAAATATAATGCATTTTATGATAATTATTCTTATTATAATAAAAATATAACATATTCTTGATATATATTAAATATATACAATATTATATAAAAAGAAAATTTAAAATAGAAATTAAATATTTTCGAGTTTGGATCCTTTGAGACCTAAATCCGGACCTGATATGAAAAGTATTAATAAAAAACTGAACCCATAAACCTAAATCCAATGTGGTTGAATCCAAATCCGATATTTTTTGGTCAAGTTGGGAACCTTATTTACCCGGCCCGGTCAGCAACACTAGTTGACTCTTAGGTTACCCAATTCAAGGTTCAATTGATTGTAGCTCACAGCAACAATCTTGAAAATAGTGAATTGCACTGATTAACCAAACCGCAGAAAATAGGCTCAATCAAATCGAAAACATCAAATTTAGTCAGCACCACTGTGACAAACACTGGCGAGGTAGACAGCAATGCTAGTTGGGATCGATGGTAGACGTACGAGGTGGTAATTACAGCCACAACAGTGGTAGTGATCAATAAGATAACCAGGTGGCAATGGCAAGCTGAAAAATGACCAACAAGGTGATAAAGAATCAGGTGAACGAAGGTTAATAATAATAATAATAATAATAATAATAATGAGCAAACTTGGAAAGTACTTAGGTCATATCTTGAAATAAAAATAAATATAACAAGCTCATGAAGTACAAAAACACCACATGACCGATAAATTATTAATAGAGAGATTTTTTAGTATCGATTAGTGTGGATATATATCCGCATCAGGTAAGAGGACATTTAGTCATTTATCAGACCATTATTTTTTAGATTACCCGCATCATCTAACCATCAACTTAATGGCTCATAACTACTTAAGCTAACGTGGAAATATCCATACTAGCTCATATTAATTTTTTCTTATGATAAGTGTGTATTATTATAATTGCCCAAGTTTTATTATTGCAAATTACATTATTTTCCGATAATAGTTCACGAAAAGAAAAACTAGAAGAGGACTCCAGAACTTCATATGTTTCTGACAGTACTGTCCTAAGGAAATCTTCCAAGTGGATAGAGTTTCATAGATTTGTGATGAAGGAATTCAAATGGTTGAGCTGGCCATGGTACAATTATTCAGATGATACAGAGAAGGAAGAGTACCTTTGGTTTCTCTTTAAGCAGTGAGTTGGTGCATTTTGTGGTTGTAGTAATGGAAGGAGGTCCATGGATGGAACAACTTGTGATCTTTGCTCCAACAATCATCAAATCATTTATACATGCAATTGCAATTTCACAGCTCTTGATTTGTCATTCGAATCTGCCAGATGATAATAATTGGGCCATCCATGCATGCCACTTGATCAGATCAGTTTCTCTTCTTTGCCTTTTGTTTGTGCCTTAGCTTAAGTAGTCTTAGGGCTTATGGTGAAAATTAGAACTTGAAAAAAGAAATTCTTAACTTGTGTGTTCCTACGTGCATGCTTTTTCTTTTTTGTAAAAATAAAAAATTAGATTGATATTTGTTAGATATTATTATTAATTAGTCTACTCATAGGTCTTGATCATTCGGTAAGTAGTTATTAGCCAAAAAATGTTTATATTTGGATGTTAATTAATCGCTATCTATTTACACTTCAATATATTTATTTATGTCTATGGTGTTGGGCATTAGCCTATATATAAGTCGCCAACAAACCTTTACTGATCGATGTGAAGACAAACTCAACGTATAATTTGAAAGGGAACAACAATCCCTCATGTTTTTATGTGAAACTGACGATCATATAATTTAATCGGTAAATTATAATAATAGCTTAAAATGAGCTGCTAAGCAGGCCAGTCTATCTACTAAAAGATATTAAGAGATAGACCTCAAAATATAAGAATGAAACCCAATATTTATCTAGAGATATGATAATCCTTCTCTTTAATTTGATTCGATGCAATTCAACTAGTCTGGTAGGGTGTTTGGTTGCATTATATTGAACCCATTTATTACTAAAATATAATGTGACAAAAAAAATTGTTTGATGAAACGTTGGCAAAATATAAAATGATAAATATTGTTTTCAAAAGCTAGTAAAACGTTAGGGAAAAAAAGAAGAAAAAAATGTTTACTTCTTATTTAATTTTTTCTAACGTTTGTCCCTTTCCTCCTCCCCGGCGGAATATAATTTTATTGCAACCTTTTACAATTACAATGAATTAAAAACTGTGATAAAATTATGTGGAGATTTTATAAAAATTTTCCTGTTGCAACCAACTACCCAAAGAGACCTTCTAAGGGGAAAAAGGGTCAGAGTAACACCTGGGCAATTTCTACTCCGTTAAATTAAAGAACTTTATTTAATTATTTTTATGTATTATTATATTGCTAACAGGTCCAAACTAAAGGTCAACCAAACTCAAAAATCAAAGTAAAAGGAGCCTGTACTTCAAACTGAGAAGTCCTGTGATCATTTTTGCCCTTCCAAAATAGGATCCATTTTTTTTATACATAAAAAAATGGTCAAGAAATTAAATAAAAAAGGTTTGGGGGATGGAAAATATTTAGAGAAGGACCCATCAATTATTTAAGAAGTTGAAGTTTGTGGGAGATGAAAACAAAAAACCTGATAAGAAGTTTGGCATGCAACTATCAGTCAACACGTACAAACGTCTTGCGTGTGTCCACGTACACTCCGCACTCATCTATGATTGTTCAATCAATGGCAACTCATTTTTTGTCCATCCATGTTTTCATCAATTTTTTTCACTTTTTTTTTGCATTATAAGGTACGTACTTGTTTTTCCTTTCCATTTTTTAAAACTTTTTTAGTTTAATTACGGATTTATTTTCATGCTTTTTAGTTCAAGTTGCCACAGCTTTAATTAGAGGCATTGATACTATTAAAAAAATAGTCCATTTGCTTATAATTAATCGGCAACTATTTCTATAAACCCTTTTGTACTACTATGGAGAATATATTTTATGGTGGCACAACTTTAATTTACCAGCTGAAATATATCAACCAAGAACTAACAGGGCCGGGCAGTTTTTTAATGTAAACGGATATTAGTGCATAATCAAGCACCATAGATTTGTTTTTTTCTTTTTGTTATTGAAATTATTTTTAGTGATTAAAATGGTAAGCCACTGAAGTAAAAAAATCAATATATTTAGTGTATGACTATGAAAATTTTTAGGTGAATTGATTCGAATTTAAATATTTTATTCGTATATAGATGAAAATTCAGTGGCATAAATTGTGGCATATGCGAATGGAATACACCCAAAAAACCTTAAGAATCTAAGATAGTCCAGGAAAATTTAGATTTTTGGATAATAAAGTTCATCTAAATTTCACCTCAAAAACATCTTTTATGAAACATAAGAAATCTTTTAATGCACCTTAATTATTTGAATCTACTATATATACACATGCATTGAAACTAGACCAATCACAAGTAACTAACACAAGCAAACAAATTTCTCTTCATCAGAATTTCATTAGTAGCACTAAAGCTTATCAATTCACATCACCGAAGCACTCTAGACAAGTTCAGTGCAGACAGGCAGCAACTGAGCCCACCATTTCAGCTGCTGAATGAAGACAAAAGAGGCCAAATCAAAAGCTTAAATAACTAAAAAAATTGTGTTTCTTGGTATAAAATATTACAACTACTACTTTGAACAATTGATTTAATTAATTATATATATATATATGCATATATATGTATTTACACACCAAATTATACACATTCTTCAAGCTAGATAAGAGCAAGTGGTGCTGGATTACGATAAGCTAAAATTCATTCCAGTGATGTAAACAACTAAAACGTGAAAAATTTATTTTGGGTAGTGTTAGAATTCTTGTATTGATATAATTTTAATGATGTAAACAGTTAAAATGTGAAAACTTTTATTTTGCATAGGGTTTTAAGAAATTCTGGAAAAAAAGGACACAATGCCTTGCTGTAATGCATGTGAAGCAGTTGTGGCTGCATCCCCTCTTCTGAGGAAGGAGCTCTCAAATAGCTGGGGACACACGTATGGAGCGAAACATAAAGCCTCAAAGATAGAGGAGAGGATGCAGACAGAGTCATAATATGGGACACAAATATGGGAGAAGTCAGAGTGTGAAGATACAAAGATGAAAGTGTGGCCTTTCCCTTTTCTTTGTAATAATTTTTCTATCCTGCCCACAAACCAACTGGCAGTTTTGATTCATTTGCAGAATAAGGAGAGGGATAATGAGGACAAAATAAGTCTGAGATATGGATGGGGATTTGCTTCTTCTTCTCTTTCCATTTAACATGTAGGTAGTTGTATATAAAAGAGTGTTGGCTTTCTCCAGTAAGTAAGGAGCGTGTATAGAATGCCGGGTGTGATGGAAGAGGAGCATGATGTGGAATATAGTAGTGGGTGTGAGTCTGGGTGGACAATGTATCTTAATCAGTCCTACTGTAGTAGATCTTTTCTTTGTCTGATAAGAAGGTTGGTTTGGCTGGGAAGGGAGCGGGGAGGAGGAGGACATGTCTATGCTTTCTGATGCTTCCTCTGGTCCTCCTCTAGTCCATGAAGATTATGGGTTTTGTCAAGGAAGTCAGAGTTTGGTTCTGCTTCTGCTGCTGCATTTGCCAGGGAAGGTGACTATACCTCAAGGTCAAGGAGGAGCCCAAGGAAGGAGAAGGAGGAGTGTTTGCAGTGGATGGATGACACAGCTAGCTCCCATGCCTATAGCCTTTCCAAGACTAACAAAGAGAAGTTGGAATTGGTAAGCAGGAAAGTCTTGGATTTTTTCATATAATATGATTGATTTCTCACTGTCGTTCTCATGGGGACTTGGTTTGAAATGTTGATTGCAGGAGAATAGGTCAAGTTCTATCAACAGGGAGGAAACGGTTGAGAATGTTATGGAGTTTTCAATGGATTTCTCTCAACTCACTCGAGGGTATTCTCCAAATTCTTTGTTGCTTATATTATTAATTGTAAATCTCATTCTGCCTGTTTGGATTGTTTGAATTTGCATTGAATTGATTGATCAAATACGTTCAATTGCTTCTTGTGCTAATGCAGAGCAAATCTTCTAGAGGCAAGCAGTATAGGTTCTTCCAAAGGGCTTTGCCAGGCAAAGCATCACAAATTAGTCCAGTTGAGTAGGCTAATTATCAGATAATTATTCATTCCAATGCTTATTGCCAAGCTCTTCCTAATTATATTTTGCATTGTCTGACATCAGGTTTGCAGGGAAGAGAACAGGAACAAGATATGGTGATGCTGCTGTCTCAATGTCTCCTGCTCCCTTCGGTTTGATGAGTGCCATGGATGAAAAGAAATATTTGAAATAGAGCTCATGATCTCTAAGGGATCTTGGGCTTCCTTCCTTGTCTGTCATTGCAGTTGGAACAAACCAGCATGAAAGAAAAGGGGAAAAATAAACATTTTTTTTGTTTTGGTTTAGCTGTCATTTTGTCTCTTTATTCCTGAAAGAAAAAAAACACCACTTTTCTGGTCTTGTGTACTCTCTATATATTCTTGCATTGCCTTTTGATGTTTGCTCTGGCTTTATCTTCCATCTTGAGTGAAATAATTTTTCATTTAAATTGCAACACGAACTGATGCTGCATTTTTCACATTGTGGGTCAGGCGAGAAAATTATGGAATTTGAAAAACTCAACAAGCCACATTTTGGAAAAGAGTATCCAAAGATTTTTTCAGAAGTGAAATGACAAAATGCTCATGATAAGTATTATGTATAGGGTGTCATTTTCTGAAACAGTTGTCTAAAAGTCATAAGTATCACCTTTATTGATCTAGAGGAAAGAAATGGACTTCAGCAACAGCAACTGGGGCATTTAAAGTGTAAGATCACTCGCCATGGAGAATGCTCCATGGAGCTGATCTGTATTACTTCCTCCATTGGGCATGCCAGCCTGATAAATCAAACTGGGCAGGGAAAGACAAGTTCTGTTTGATAAATAACGGGGCAGAATTATATGAGGATATCTTTGCTGATGAAATATAGCTTTCATTAGAGAAGCTATCTACATAGGAGCTCAATATTCATCATGTTTTCAAAGACTACTTCTTGTCGCATCTCTTTCAGAAATGCCCATGTCTTTGAAGATTTTAGATTATGCTTGGGACAAGTTAACACAGTAGAAAAGAATAAAAACAATGGGAAAATGTTGTTTCAATGGACTAAAGACAAATATGATAAAAATACAAAAGATTAGTTTTTATAGGATTCACCTGACCAAAAAGGCCAGAGGCAACGTGGCAATTTAATAGACCATTCAATCTTACACCTCCATTGGAGAAACCCACATTTACATATCCATTTAATACACTTGTTCCCCTGTTCCCTCCAGCACTGTCTGCCTTAGTGGCCTTCTTGGAGCTGATGTACTCCCTAAAATTCTATTCAATTGTAGTCAATATCTTGTACAATTATCTTCAACTGTGCAGTGCCATATTTGAATGGAATTTAAGAAATGAAACATATCAGTATATGGAGAGAAAGGCCAACCTTTAGTTTTGCTGCTTTGGTACCTCTCAATGCTGTGAATTATTGTACCTAGCTGGCTTACACAGTTACACTTGCCCATGCTTCCTTTGAATGAATTTTAGCTTTCTTGTTTCAAGTCATCAATTAAACTTTGTAAAAAAAAAAACTTAATTAAGGCAGAAAATCATAAATTTGAAATTAATGAGGTCAGGAAGGCGGGAATACGAGAGCCGAGCCAGCCGGTTCTCTGGCCAGCTTCGGCTCCACTTGCCATGCCATGAGTCTGAGCGAGCCCAAGCCTGAGCCCAAGGTTTTGGTGAGCGGAGCCTAAATGGTTGTAAATCCTGGTTAGGTACATAACATAAATTAGTGTGATATATAACGCAAAGTATTAGAAAATAAAAGACTAATTAGTCATATAAAAAATGTATTTTTAACTTCCCCAAATATGCATAAAATATGTAGTTTCCTTGTGCTACACTATAGAAGTCATTAGATTTCTTTACTACCAATTTTGTAATCAAGATATAAAAAGTTTTAAAAATTAATGTCTTGTTTTCACAAAATTAAGTGTCCTATGCAATCATAGTCTGTTCATCTTGTGCTTTTAGCAAGCAAAATGATTACGATTCTAAAATTTACATGGTATCCCAAGAAGGTAGAATTATTTAGATTTCAGAAGATTTAGCCTCAAGACCACAAAGATGACATTTGCTGAATCAATGAGCTCTCTTCCCCACTGAAAAAGCTCAATGAAAAGAGAATTAGATGAATGACTGTCTGAACTTTTTATCAAGTAGTTCAAATGGTAACAACGAGGTTCTTCAATTTAAAAGCAATACATTAGTTAGCATTCCAATATTTAAACTTAAATGGATCAAAGGCCATTGTTATTCCAGGCCCCCAAATTTCCTCTAAAGTTGGATCAATTGAGCCAGCAGGCTCCTAACTACGACAAGAATATTCAACACATAGAAAGGCTCAATAGCAATGTAATCAATAGAACAACTTAGTCAAGCCACACCTCAAATAATCAATCTCAAGTATTGTGTTATTTCTTTGTATTCCCCCTTTACAAGAACAGAGACATGCAATAGCTAATCAAATACATCCCAATACAAGAAGAAAAGGATCAGATACATATAGAAAAAATTGCATCCATGCTCAAAAAAACCACATCTGATCATATTACACAGTCTCCAAATTTGGACTCTTCAGAACTTCTTCTTCCACCTTATATCCAAAAAGTGTCGGGCACATAAACCACTTGAGAATTTGATTTAATAAGTCACCTCGTCTAACCTAGAGCATATATTTGGTGTATGATATGATGGGGCGTGATATATTCATCCCACATCTGATCTTACTGCATAGTCTCCAAATGTGGACTCTCCAAGAACTTCTTTCACCTAATACCCAAAAGTGTCTGGGGACATAAATCGCTTGAGAATTTGATTTGATAAGTCCCTTCATCTAAGCTAGCGCTAATAACCGGAATATGATATGACGGGGCGTGATATATTCCACCCATTTCAATAAGAAATTGAAAGGGCAGCACTGCCACTCATCAAACCCTTCCCTTCTACTTCTATTAACTATATCTGCTGATCAATGTGCCATCTTATGACTAAGACTTGCGTACGCTCCCCATGGACGCATATAGAACGCACGCAATACCAGCCGTCAATAGATTGTCAACGGCTGGTGTTACGTGCGTATTCATGTATGTCCATGGGGAGCATACGCAACATCATCTCCCGTCTCGTAACTTACCACTACTAAAGCAGGTTTCCTTAACCTGCAAACTCCCCTCTCCGCTGCAACCAACACCAGCTGCCCTTTATTCGACTGCAGGTGCCGTCGTTGGCGCTCGGAGAGGAAAGGCAATGGCCGTCTGTAAAGGCCCCATTGATGGAACTAGGTCCGAGAGGTGATGGAGGCGGCATTGGCAATGACGATGGTATGGACGCTTCCTTCGAAAGGTCCACATGCACAGCTGTGGCAGCCCATGTCCGGGCTAATAGAGATGAGCCATGGCTACCACAGCTGCTGCCATATTTGACAAAAGCACACCTCTCTTAGCTCCACCAATGGGACTCTCTGATCTTGTTGCAATGTGGGGAAGGGAGAGGATGGGTGAGGGCGCTAGGCTCCATGGAATGGTGTGATCATATATATGGAACTTCTTCTTGGTGGTTCACGTTGATTGGCTTGTGTAGGACAAAGTTGGGTCATTGTTAGTATCAAGCTTCTATGTTGTCTTGGGTGGATATGGATATTCTAGCGTTGGTTTTGTCAGGAACTAAGTAGTTCTTGTACATCTTTTACTCTTGCAAATTAAATTAGTGGATCATCAAGTATGACTTGGGCTGCTAATTGAGCGAGCCAGTTTATTATTATTTAGTTTTTAACTCGTTTTGATTCAATTTGAAACTTAGGCATTTAAATGCCTGGGCTTGAACTTGACTCAAACTCAAATCCTTTGAGCCGAGTTTGAGCAAGGCCACGTTTGACTCGACTCGATTATAATTCGAACTCGACTCATAACTCATCTCGAACTCGACTCTGATAAAATAATATAATAATATAGTCTGTATATTATATATATATATATATATATACACACACACACTAATAAGTTTAATTGTAACTAATTATGTTTGTTTATATACAACATAACAACACAGCAATAAACAATAGCTTACATGAGCGGTAGTCAAGTTAAAGACTCAGCAGGGAGGTCATGAGGCTTTAATCCCAACGACGATGGTGTTTTTTTCAGCTGAATTACTTTCCACTCCTATAATCAAGCTCGCTGCCGAGCTCGTCAAGGTAGCAAATGTCAGCTCGAACAACAAAAAAAAATTCAAGTCAAGCTCGGACATGCAATTTCAAAACTTGTCTCGATTTTGAGCAAAAGTCCGAACGAACTCCGAACCATGCCGAGCCTGAATTCCGAACACAAGATATACTTAGCTCAGTTTCCTGCTCAAGAAAGGGGCATGCCATATAGCATGATTTAGTATGAACTAGAAGTGAAGAGTACAAGTTCACAAGTGTTCCTTTGCCCCTTTGTTCGTCTCTTAAAAAAGTAATAAAAAGAAAATATCATAAATAACCAAGTTTTAATATTTTCTATCACAAATGACCAAAATTTAAATTTATATAAAATATAACAAACTTTCAAATTTTTATTTTACATGTAGCCAATTCATAAATTTTATGAATATTTTATTCATAAATACCTTTAATCTAACTTTAAATTTTCTCAAACATATTTTTTTATGTTTTATATAATAAATGATATTTCATTTTTTTAAAAAATATTCATAATAAAAAATATTAGATAAAACAAACGTTTTAATTTTTAATAAATGTGACAATTTCAAATTAAAATTTCTAACATCTGAAAATATGTATTTTTATTTCATTTTTTATTTTTGATGGCCTAAAATTTAAATTTCATTTTAATTGTCCAAAATTCAATAAAGATACTATTTTTTTGTTTTTAGCTCATTAATAGTATAGTTTTATATTCTATTTGAGACACCCCGAATCTGGCTTGCTAACGAACCAAACTAGAATGTCATGGGTCCTGATTAAGTCGGCCAACCCGAACTTAACTGAAGTAAATTTAATATCGGCGTCTCAAGATGGAAGACACTAATCTCTCGTGCATGGATAAATACACAGAACCCTAATATCCTACTACGTGGACGACATAACAACCACTTTACATTCCAAAATAATTATGATAAAATTAATAAAAATTCCTAAAATAAAATGGCCAGAATCTCCCCTAAAAGCGTAATTAGGGGCCACCTTGTCAAATCAGTTTGTATAAATATATAAATCCATATACATTCATTGCACGATATTTTCTACATAAATATTTAATTCGGCCACATCAAAATATTTTCTACGTTTTGGGTCTCGACCCACCTGCAAATTTTCATTTCCACCCTCCAATAATTTAATCTACATACTAATATATATTTTGAATTATATTATCACTATCCATTTCTATTTACCAAAATCTTCATCATATCATTTTTTCTATCAAGCAATTTCATCACAAGAATTTTATTTTCTTAACAACATAACAAACAACCAAAATAGCCAAAACAAACATTCTGTCGGTAAGCATGTGTGTGTGTGTGTGAAAGGTATGTCATTATTCCTCCATACCAAGCTGGCGTATCTAGTATTTATTCCTCACCTACATATATATAAAAGAAACATCAGTAACAAGTGTTAGTAGTCTAAAAATATAATTACATAGCAAGTTGGTAAATGAGAGATGACTCTCATTTTGAAGAAAACATTTATATATTTCTTGTAAACACTCCTAAGGGCATCTACTGAGGAGCCACCGGGCTATAGACCCGATAGTGTCCCAAACTGGCTGGTCTGATGTCTCTCTTAACATTTTCTCATTTTCTTAGTCCTTTGGGACTGCCAGTATATCCTAAGCCCTCTCATTTCCTCCATAATTCTTTTGGCCTTGAGCATGAAAGTCGAGTACTCTCATGCAGTCACCTTTAATACCCTTTGAACCATAAGTTTGGATGTGCGTTGTACTAAACAATACTGGTAAACCTTCACGTTTCTCCTAGTGTGAGGAACTCAAAACGGGAGTTGTCAGGATCCCTCGGGAATGGAACAACCCTCTCATTAATTCAAAGCCCACTTTGATTGGTATGTGCACCCGCTCATGGTACATGTAAGTCGGTTTTCCCATCTCTCGTCTCACTAAAACACGATAAAACTATATATAGGTATGAGAAGGGATTTATACAATATGCCCGAAGGTAAATTGCAGTGGATCTTATTTTCAAAATCAAACTCGATGGATCCCATCATCGAGGTTTAGTAATTTGAAAATCTGGTTGATTAAATGGCCTGGGTTAAATGAGATATGATAAAACGTCATTTAACTTGTCTTGCAAATAATAAAATAAACATACAATGTAATAGAACGTAAAACAAGGAAAGAGTCCCAAATGGACTTGGAAGAAGCTCCAAGCGTGTTCTCACACATAGGCAACGAGCTCCTACTTCGTACCTACACATCAAACTAGAAGCTAACGCCCGCTTCTGATGCATTCACACATCTTATAGCATACACACATCAATCATACTCACAATACATCAATCCATATAAGATTTCCTATGTTATGTTGTATTAGATTACGACAATTACTTAGTTTACCTAATTAGTTCCTTAAAATTCGTTTTAATAGAATTTAACTGAGCAAATTAAAATTTCTATTACAATAAAAATATCTAACACGTCATCAATTCATCAATCCTAGCATATTGTGCTAAATAATTATCATATTTAATAAATTAAGTCAGAGTTAATTATACCTCGTGTTGTGGATAATCTCCAACGGCTAGGGTTTTGTCGCACATCTCGAGACTTGAATCCGACACCTGGTGGCATCCGAAGTTCGAACAGGTTCGATTGGATGAATTTGGCTAAAGATCTAGCGAATTTCAGCGAATCCAGTTTTCAGGTAGTTTTTGGCGGCTTTCTGGGGGCTTTTCGGGGACTTTTTCGGCGAGGCAATCGGGTCTATAGGTTGACACCGGCTTGGCAACTTGTCACGGGCCTGATTCAAGGACCCAAAATTTTTCTATCCTAACCAGTCCTGTGTGGCGTATTCTCACCCGAGAACACCAGCCTAACACCAAGTACGCAACTTTTAACAAACTACGGAAGCCTGCACGCCAACACCAACCTGTGTTCGGCCAACCTCAACACCCTGAGGTTGCTGCCTTCAACCTGTCGCTCGATCACAACGTGTTTGTACTGCACCAAACACTGACACAGCACTTCTGGCTACCGACACGCCTTGCCGATAGGCTGTTCCAGAAGTCAAACAGCACAACACGCTGCAGCTGCCCGACCGCCTGACTGCCCAACTAGCAATTACGCGTCTTGGGTTCGTGCCATCTGCCCTTGCTCGTCTCAGCACCAATTCCCACAACTGGCTGCCTTGTAAACTTCGACCGTGACCTAGAGACAGAAGTTCCCTGTCTAAACGCCAGCCAACAAGCAATACACAGATTACGGGAAAACATTTCCCAACCTTATTTTATTCAACCAGTCATAAGGGTTTTACAAGCACTCGAACTTTCTCTCAAGCACCTACTCGGCTTGTGGACAGCCCCCATAGCCTCGCCCCAATGTACCCACAAATACAAAGGCGCACAATGAATTACTCCCCGAGTAACTCTACCCCGATTGCCAACACAAGCAATCTAACAATGTGTACCTGGTTTCCAGCAAGCCGATGAAGTTCCAGCGCTCACCACGAACACCGGCTGCAGCAACTCCACGCTTCTTTCTCACCAGCCGCACCCCGTTGCTTTTCCTCACAAAGGAACACACCTAGAATCTCAGGAACTCTCCTCCTCACCGGACTCGATTCCTCTCTTGATCCACTCCCACGTTTTTCTTTCTGATGTGGTGATCTCCCTTGATCCACCAATCTATTTTTCCAGCATAACCCCATTCACATATGCATGTCCTTCTGTTTCAGATAACTCCAGATCCAACATCTCTATCCACAAAGATCTGCAAATCTCACCGTATCCGGCAACCTAGCACCACACCACGTCCAGGTTCACCCTCACGGCCTTGTGGTTATCTTCAGAAGTTAGTTGTAGACTTGGATCACATCTTCCACCAAGATATGCCCCAGCAACATCCATGAAGCTTCCTCACAAACCCCTTCGCTGCATCACTGGTCACCCCGTCTCGCCCACCGGCTCGACCCCAGCAACGTCCAGACATGGTTCAACCTCTCTCAGTAATTCACCGAACACATGCTGGAAAAGGTCCACCACCATTACCCTGCACCAGCCCACCCGCTTGTGCATGCCCATGCACTGTCGCGCACACCAGAACCCACTCGCGCGCGTGCATGCACACACACAGCACGCGCTCGCTTGCACAAACGTCTGTGCCCGCCATCGCACGCCCGCACGCACCCTCACCCCCGCGCACTTGCGCAACAGCGTGCCTGTCGCTCCTCGCGCACACACCTACGTGCACGACCGGGTGCTCACCTGCTACAGTGCTCGGTACTGTTCCCCAACACAGTACCTCTATTTTGCTCGGTACTGGTGGTTGCTCAGCACACTATGCTGCACACTCGGCTCAGTAGCCTGCTCGGTCCACGATTGTACCACAACCTCAATCTGCCGACCCAAACAGCAATCAACAGCAACCTGAGGTTTCTCGACCTGGACTTGGCCACATGCTCGATACACCAAATACCGACCCATGTGCCAACACCACTGCTATAACACGATGCCATGC
>JAURVB010014734.1:0-28700 GCA_033002965.1 Piper betle | reverse complement strand
TTTTGAACGAATATTAATGCGTGATATATATATATATATATATATATATATATATATATATACATGTTAATTTGATAGGGTGGCCCTTAATTGTACTTTTGAAACTCAGTCCGTCTTATTTTACGAATTTTTATCAATTTTTCATTATAGTTATTTTGGCATGCAAATTGGTTGTCATGTCATCCATGTAGTATCATGTTAAGTTTATTTTTGTGCATTCATCTATGCATGGCGATAGACATCTTCCATCTCGAGGCGTTGAGAGTGGATCCTTAGGGTTGGGTTCGGGTTAGCTGGACGCAATCGGGACAAGTGACATTCTGGTTTGGTTCCCAAGCGTGAACCGGATTTGGTGTGTTAAAATATATTTTTGACATTTTTGGAAGTAGAAAAAATTGGCCTTTCATGCTTGTTGAAAAAACGAGGCGACTTATTTGTGAAGGATGGTTATGATTGGTAATCTTTGAATATGATGAAATATTATCCCCTACTTTCTTCATCTAATGTTTTAACAATTATTTGATTGATCTTATTTGTCTGGTGCAGGACTATGGTGCGGTGAAGCCTAGCAATTTGACTATTGTGTCCGAGAGAGGTAGGGATGTGCCTGGTATGGATATACTATTAGAGATTGATAGGACAGTGAGCAAGTATACAGAGAATTTGATGCACACATTGGAAAGTGTTAGTGCTCGCCTTTCTCAAATGGAGACAGGACATGTCATCTGGAAAACCCTGTTAATTTGATGCATACATTGGAAGGTCATGGTTGGAAATAACCATGGTAGTACCGATGGCAACTTGAGACATATAAAGAACATATTAAGAGAGGTATCATTGTTGTTTCTTTTTTCACCTAGAAATTAAAATGGAATCTATGAAAATTTTCCTATTGAAGAAATTTTAAGGATTCGATTCTGGAAGATGTTAGCTATTTATTTTGTTTCTTATTAGATAAAACATTTTTATTTGTATTTATGTTGTTCCATATTAGTATTCTGTTAGTCTAATTTCTACTATTTTCCTTATAATGTTATTCACCGTTTGAAAACTCTTATTTTCTTTTTGGTGTCAAACATTATGGATGGCACCCTTTTTTCTCTCATTGGTGATGAGCTCTCAAACGAAGAAGGTTGCCTTTTGCATGATATGTTGCACGACTATTGGACTGTCTTTTAACCTGCTAGTTGATATTGTTTATCGTGACACCAAAATCATTTTCACTAGTTATAATTCCCTAGTCAAGTTTTTTTTTCAGTCCTCTTCTTATTTCTTTTCTCCCTCTCTCCCTGCCTCTATGTAATACATTTCGGTATGAATATTTAAGTAGCCAAAGATTTCTTCTGTTTAGGGGAATTGAGTTTGACATTGGTTACCCTTTATTTGGCTTGAGCCAATGTGAGCAATGTGTTTGCAATTACTATTTTATGTTGCATGGATAGCTCTTCTTCTTCAATAGGCTAGTGAATTCTTTTACTGTTCACGTTTGCTTTCTATATTTTCAAGTCTACTAGGAATTTTATTTGTTTTTATTATGTGGCTTGATAATGTTTCGTGCACCCTCTATTTGCTCTTAAAATTTTGGTGATTGAGCTGGTTTCGAGCTCTTAAACAAGCTGGTTTCGAGCTCGTAAACGAGCTGGATTCAAGCTCTCAGATGAGTTGTTTTGAGCTCCCAAACGAGTTGTTTTCGAGCTCCTGAACGAGCTGGTTTTGAGCTCCTGAACGAGCTGGTTTCGAGCTCACGAACGACCTGGTTTCGAGCTCATTAACGACCTAGTTTTGAGCTCACGAACGAGCTGGTTTCGAGCTAACGAACGAGTTGGTTTTGAGTTCACGAACGAGCTGGTTTCGAATTCTTTACAATTTAACAATTTAAGTATATTCAAGCTCGAGTCAAGCTCGAACAGTATCAGAAATATTCGAGTCGATTTTGAGCATATATATTCAAAACTCGTTTGATCTCGAGTCGACTTCGAACAAATTTCGAGCTATTCAAGTTGAGTTCGAGCATAAGGTGAGTTCGACTCACTCGCTTGTTTAGCAGCCCTACTAAACATAACTAAGGCATCACAACTTAAATGAGTGTGATTGAAAGTTTTCACTCTAGAAGGTGTTAGAGCATTTACCATTAGGGGTGCTAAGAGAAATTTTAGGAGGGGAAGTGATTTTGGGCGAGCTAGGGCAAGGAGGAAAATCTGGTGTCTATGATGGTTCCATGTCTAACCCATCGCCTACAAAATTTGGGCTTTCAAAACATAGTAACTGTCAATTTTTACTATTTAGATGTTAAATAATTGATTAATAAACGTTTTTAGTTCCTACAAAAACTATCAAAGCTAGTCATAACTACCTATATGAACACCTTTAG
Source organism: Piper betle (assembly GCA_033002965.1). NCBI lineage: Eukaryota > Viridiplantae > Streptophyta > Magnoliopsida > Piperales > Piperaceae > Piper > Piper betle. Next base: position 26,329 of record JAURVB010014734.1, on the reverse strand, counting down.
GCTCAATTTGATTAGCACGAAAGTAAGAAATCCATAAAAAACTATATAGGGTAAATAATGCCAAATAAGACTTCGCACCTAGCAGTTTCCGTCAATTTTTTATAAAAAACACAATAAAAGGGGAAAAATTTTTATGAAGAGATTTTACGTCTTATATTTATGTTATATGTAACATTATATAAAATTTTTATAGATTTTACATTTTTTATGCAAGCCTAACAAACCCTTAGATGTAAATCCAAGGGCGCAAATGAAACGTGCCCTGTGTGCACAAAGAAAGGGGCAAACTTCCGCAAAGGGTGAAGTGGGTCAAGGGTGGAGTCAAGCATCCTCACCGCGGCATGGTCAGAAAAGTTAAAAGCGGGTAATTAATCACTCGAAACATCTAATGTTTTATCGCTACGTCCAATCCATATTCACGAGAAATCATGAAAAGTCTTCGTATAATAATGTTGAAAGTTGCAAAAACACAAAAATTGAGTTATGAAATTAATCGAAAAAGAGTGATTTTTACGAATGTGATGGGATGCCACGGAAATTTCCTCCCATCTAATGAGATCCCCGTCGCCTAAAGTCTTCTACTTATCATCCTCCAATTAGTCTGCTAAGTTAAGAGGACCTCATAATTCCTTTAAGAGGGCAAGTAATTCTTGGCTTGGCCTTTGAACAGACCTAATCTAATTTGCCCAAATCAATACGGCATATGAATCCCATATAAACGGTCTTCGAGAAGTTTATCCAAACCCCTCGAAAATCCAACGAACATAATACCTTTCTTTCACAGCTTCCACACATACCTCATAAATAAACAACCGAAAAACAATGTATTGTCCTAATTACTCATTATGCCCATGACTAGTACCGTATTCAAGCTTTGATTGACAATATTTTTGTCTATTTACCAGGGTAAGAGTAAAAGTTAAGAGAACAATGTACCAAAGTTTGAAACTTCTTTAATATTGAATTTAAAACTATGATGTGATAGGGTGTCTTAACTTGATCACCTTTGATCCCACAAGACACTCATCAGCATGTGCCCAACACCCAAATATAAAATTGCTGATCCAATGTTAGATCCTAGAAAATACCATTTTTTTGAGGTAAACATAGAAATAGCAGCATCCAAATTTAAGATGGTATGAGGAAGCCTAAACAGTTTATTTTCCCAATATCCCAAAACCAAAATCTGCCCATTTGTATTAGGATCACAATGACAACCTGTTTAATTGGCATGCAAGCAATATATCGTACAATCTAATTCCTTTTCCCCAAATTCTTCCTCCCCTCATCCATATGCATGAAAATTAATAAACCCCTTCCAATTTTCTTGGAATTTCTTTACGTCAAAGAAAAAGTAGGAGTTTAGCAGATACAACTAATAGTAACACCCTTCTATTTTTACGCCATTAAAAATCATCACAATCCCCACGAGAACAGAGCTAGCTTTTGTATCTGTTTCTCCCTTCTTCCCAACCTCCAAAAGGTCCAAAGCTACTTCCCAACCCCCTTCCTTCTTCCTATAATTAAATCATCCCGTTCATCAATCGTCTTATCGTATTCAGCATCATCAATTGCTAGTTAGCTAGCTAGCAGCCATGGCCAAGACAAGATCATCAATGTCTACAATCCTGCTAATACTGCTCATTTTCACTACCATATTGCTCAGAGCTTCACCTGTGTATGCATTTCTGGACCCTCTCGATTTCTTGGTGTTGCAGTCGCTCAAGAAGTCACTCCGGGATGTGCCCGGAGGGACCTATTTCTCAGCATGGGACTTCACTTCCGACCCATGCAACTTCCCCGGCGTCTTCTGCAAGTCCGACAAGGTGGTCGAGCTCAGCCTTGGCGACCCCCGAGCCGGCTCCCCGGGCCTCACCGGCCGGCTCGACCCGTCCCTCGCAAACCTCTCCTCCCTCTCCGTCCTCTCCATCGTCCCTGGTCGGATCTTCGGCCGCATTCCCGACTCGATATCCCTCTGCGGTAATCTCACTATCCTCGCCGTCTCCGGAAACTTCCTCCATGGCGAGATACCGGCCACCTTCTCCAACCTGCGCTTGCTAAAAACACTTGACCTTAGCTACAACCTCCTATCCGGTCCAATACCCTGGTCGCTTGGGGAGATCCCATCGCTTACCAATGTCATCCTCGCTCACAACCGGTTGTCGGGCGCCGTCCCACCGTTCTTCGCAACAAATCTCCGCCGCCTCGATCTTGGCCACAACCATCTTTCAGGCGACCTCGCCCTCTACTCCCTCCCGCCATCCCTCCAATACCTCTCTTTCACTTCAAACCGGCTAACCGGACCGGTGGACCGGGTTATTACCCGGCTGAGTCGGCTTAATTATCTTGACCTAAGTATGAACCGGTTCATCGGCCCGCTCCCGGCCGATGTCTTTTCGTTTCCCTTTCTTTCGTCACTAATCCTCCACCGGAACCGGTTCACAGGGCTGGTCCGGCCTACAAGCCAGGTCGACATCCAGACCGTTGATCTGAGCTACAATCGGCTCTATGGCCGCATCTCACCGCTCCTATCCATGGTTCAAAATCTTTATTTAAATAACAATCGGTTCATGGGACCGGTTCCAAGTGGTTTTGTGGACCGGCTACTGGATGGCCGGATTCGGGTGCTCTATCTACAGCATAACTTTTTGACGGGGATTGATCTCGATCCGACGGCTGACATTCCTCTGAGCAGCTCCCTTTGTCTGCAGTACAATTGCATGGTCCCACCGGTCCAGACGGTTTGCCCGGCCAAGGCGGGGTGGGTCAAAACCAGACCACCAGATCAGTGCAAGGGGATTCGGTCTAATGCATTAGACCACCGTCACTAAAACCGCAAAAAGAGCGGTCTAGTGTATTTAATTTTGATGACAGTATATTATTTGTCAATATTATTCTTTTAGATTTTAAGGTTGTACTAGCCTTAACCCAAATTTACTATTGTAACAAATGATAAAGTTAAGAATTGTTCAAATAAGATGAAATGCCATGCACTATATTAACTTGAAAAGCCCCAACCACAATGAGCGGAAAATAACACATTTTTATTATGATTAATTAAATAAATAATGCCATCACACCAACTCGTAATTGGGTATCTGATTGAACTCACAGATTTTCTTTTCTCCTAAGTTGTTCAATGTTTGGTGATCATGTTGGACGAGATTATCGACAATAGATAGAAGTGAAGGTAGAAAGATTAGATGATGGTCACTATTGGCTGTTGGAGAAGAAGGGGACGTGCTGAATTGGAGCAGTTCACAAGGACCCATTTGTGGCCTGCAAAACCATTTGAATACAACCCACAATTCTCACGAGCTTCAAACTTCTTATTAAAATGTAGCAAGCAGCCGTCCACATCTAATCGGCTGTTTCCAGTGGATAAGGCCAGGCACGAGTAGAACTACCTTGCGAGTTTGTGTAACTTGACTCGAATGAGATTAATTTTAAGTCTGATTCAAAATTCGATCTTATAAAAATTGACTCGACTTGATTACCATAAAGCTGGTTTTGAGTTATATCAAACTCGACTTGATTTGATTTAAAACTCAATTCGAATCGAATCAATGTCTAATATAAACCTTTAGTATTTTTTTCTTTAACAATACATGGATAATATAATATTAAAAATGATAATTTGGTATAAAAATAATTAAATTGAAATAATCTAATAGTTATTACATGATTATAAATTATGAAGAATATCATTTATTTTTTTACAAAAAATAAAAATAAAAATATTGCATTGTAGAGAATAAGTTATATCTTAAAATTTATGGTAATGAAACTCGAACAAGACTGATACTTGACTTGAACTTGATTAGGCTCGACTCAAACTCGAAATAAAATAACTCAAATTGAAATTATATAACTCCAAACTTAATTCATTTAGAAGTGTGCTGAGCCGAGGTTGGCAATGTGTTATAAGACATGAGGGTCATGTGTACCTAAGTATGTAATGATAACGCTAGCAACACAATAGAAAAATAAGTTATCAGAATATACGATAGTATACCAATTTTTTTAAGTTAGCACAGGGTTTTGGGCTAGGGCTAGGTCTAGGTCTAGGCCATTGTAGTATTTAATATATGTTTGGGTATTTAAGGGTGTCTCATTTATATGCATCTTAGGGATTTTGTATTACCAAATTACCCCAGTGGGCTTAGCTTGATTTGAGTCTTAGATTTTCATCCAATAGAGCTCACAATTTCAAGGCCTTTTTAACTTCTCATCTCGATTTTTGTCTATACAATCCCATTTATCCTTCGAGTCAGTTTTGACTTTTGATGGTCTCGATGTGAACTTTCCATCATATATATATATATATATATATATATATATATTTTGTATATATCCTAGGTAGACCCCACTTAGACCACAAGTTGTCAAAGTTTGATCTTGCCATGTGGCAAGATCTAGTTCATCCATGTCAACTCTAACATTTCCACCCCCTTTTAAGGAGATTGGGCAAGGTGAGTCAGATCCTATTGCACCGGGCTAGATGTCATCATTTGTAGTCAAAATGGCCGCTAAAAAATGATTTTTTAACCTCCGCAGCCAATATGGCTATGTGCGGCCAGATCCGTACCCCAGCAGTCAAATCGGCCGCCAGTGATACTTTTTGCTCTTTTGATATATTTAATTTGGGTTGTCCCAAATTAAACAAACCACGGCTGAGGTTATCATTTCCTTGTATGTGGTGAGGGCGGTGGTGCAATTGAGGTAGGGTGGCAATGCACTTGTGGAGGGGGTGGACGTGGGAAAGGTGTGGTAGTCTCGAAGCGGGTAGAGACCGCACCAAGACAACGGTGTTTACAAAGCTTGGGCCCTGGATGCATGGCAATAGATGGGAATTTATAAAATATTTTTTAATGTAAATCTAATATAAATTCAATATAAAATTTATAGAATTATTTTTAAATATAAATTTATAAATTTATACTTTTAATATAAATTTAGTAGCGATAAAACTGTGGTTATAGGCCATAAAAAAGTGGTGCCATGACTTTTTAAAAAAATTATACAGAGAGAAATATTTTAGTGTTTTCCATGGTTTTATTGTTGGCAAAAATAGTCATAATGTTTTTTAAATTTTTTTGGATTTTGAAAAATGTTTGACACGACTTTTTGTTTGGATTAAGTTTTACAAGAACTTTGCCATGGAAATTCCGTGACTAAAGTTTTGACACATCGTTAGCCACTAATTTCTTGACTAGATGTTGACTCGGACGGTGCGACAGTTTTTGACGAGAAATATTTATCACGGTAATTTAGTGGCAAAATCCGTGACAAATTAATTGGAGAAAATTCTCATGACATATTCTGTAACAGGAGGCCCTTTTTTCACTAGTGTTACTTATATGTACTCAACTGTACATTTTTACTTCTTTTCGGTAACTTTTTAAGGGTCTATCATATATATAATCCAATTTGAATTAAAATGGAAATAACAGTTATAGATTTTTAAAGCATGAAAAGAGGATGGGGCAACATTGACCACAACGTTGTTACAAAAAGGTAAAACATAGAAGGATATCGAAGAGGAAGGACCATTATTGCGTGCGCCCCAGGGGACGTACTTGGGGTGCACGCAATGATACCTAGAACATGGTTGCATGAATCGGAATCGGAATCGGAATCGGTTTTCCCGTGAATCGGAATCGGAATCGGAATCGGTCTGAATCGGCCAGGAATCGGTTTTGTTGAATCGGTCCAAATTAATTTAATCGGTCATATATAATAATTTGACAATTTATAATATAAATATATTAAAATTGGATATTGATGTTATTTTGATATTATTCTGTGTATTATAATTTATGATATTTTTAAATATTTTTTAAGATTTTTTTTAATTATTTAGAATTAATTATTATTTTTGACTCGAGTTAGACTCGAGTCAACTTTTAATTACGAAAATGCCACTCTTTACCCCCCGCCGCCGCCGCCGGCCCGGTCGGCGGCGAGTCTCGCGGCGGCGATGTCGGAGGATGTCGGCAGCCCGGTCGGACGAACAGGCGGCGGTCGGACGGCAGATTCGCGGCGGAATCGCGGCGCTCGCGTCGGCCGGCGGAACCCGAGTTCGGGCGGCGGTCGCAACGCTGCGGCGGAATCGTGGCGGAGGGCGGAGCTGAGGTCGGAGTCGGGCGGCGGTGGCCTGGTCGGACGGAGGACGGCCGAGGGAGGACGGCGCAAGCGCGGCGGAGGGCGGCGGAGCGAAGGTCGGAGTCGGGCGGCGGAATCGGGGGAGGGTATGATTTAGGTTTTAAATCCAAATTACCATTTTACCCATGCTTAAATAATTTAATAAAAATTATACCTAGGGTATTTTGGTAATTTCATAAAAAAACCGATTCCGATTTAAATCGGCCGATTCCGATTCCGAGTTAAATCGGTCGGAATCGGCCGAAACGGGCCGATTCACGACCCGATTCGGGGCCGACCGAGTCGGCCCGAAATCGGATCGGCGCGACGCCGATCCGATTTAAATCGGCCGATTCCGCACGGAATCGGCCGATTCATGCAACCATGACCTAGAAGGACATGGAAGAGGAAGGACCATTATTGCGTGCGCCCCCGGGACGTACTTGGGGATGCACACAATGATACCATAAATGATCTCGATCATGAACCATTATAATTTGATAAGTTTGTAAAAGTTTGTAAGTGTGTCCCCGATGTATGTGGGTCTGCTAAATGAGCGAGTAAGCCGAGCTCAACTTGTGTTCGAGTTCGGCTTGAATAGTTCGAAGTTCGTTCAAACTCAACTCGAGATCGAACGAATTTTGAACATACATGCTCGAATTTGACTCGAATATTTTTTATGCATTTGAGCTCGATTTGAGCTTGAATAAACTTAAACTGTTTAATTTTAACGAGTTTGATTATACTTAATTTGTTTAAATTTTGACGAGCTTGAACCTAACTCGTTCATAAATTCGAAACCGGCTAAATGAGCGAGCAAGCCGAGCTAGTTATATTGTATATAAATAAATATAACTAGTTACAATTAAACTTATTAGTGTGTGTGTATATATATATATATATATATATATATACGATTATATTACAGTGCGCTGCATGAAAATGCAGCGCACTGGGCAGCTCATTGATCGTGGGCCGTCGGATCGCGATCCGACGGCTCACAACCAAAATACCCCCCGGTGTCGACGAAATTTCCCGTCCGCCATTCCCACGCCCCTTCCTGCCGCTCGTCGATTCTATAAAGAGGGCTCGCCACCGACCCGTCCAACCCATCCTCCGCTGCCCCCCACCCCGCCGTCCCTGCCCCTGCCCCCCCCTTTCCTTCCCTCCCCTGCTCTCACAAAACCCGCCGCCCTTGGCCCGCCTGCCCCGCCCCGGCCCGGGCCCCTGCCCCCCCTATAGCCGCCCCCGGCCCCCGCGTCGTGCCTCGCATCCCGCCCCTGCCAACCCTCTGTCCCCTGTCTCCCCGTACCTGCCGCACCCCGCTCCCGCCCCCGCCGCCATTTGCCGCCTGGTGCCCCCCACCGGTCCAAGCCCCCTGCCCTCCCCCTTGCTGTCCCCCGGCCCCCGCGCCCTGCCCCGCCTCCCATCCCCTGCCGCCCCTCCCTCCCCATACGAGGAAGAAGATATAAGCAAAAATATTACAACAATTTATCCTATTGTAGAAGATGAGTTCAAACCGAAGGTTGGGATGCAATTTGATTGTTTAGACGATGCACTCGATTTATACAGTAGGTATTCAAAAATGGCCGGTTTTGGTATACGTAAACATAGTACAAACTATCATAAGAGAACAAAAGAGTTATGGTCACAAGTATTCGTGTGTTCTAAAGAAGGTCATTTCAGAGAAGATGAGCGAAAAGAGAAATACCTGACAAAGGAAAAAGAGAACTCATCTTATAATAAGAAGAGAAGGTTGTCAAGCACGCATGAGGGTAACTAAGAATAAAGAGGGCACATGGAATGTCATGTATTTCGAAGAAGGACATAGTCATGCACTCCTTACACCATCAAAAATTCAATTTCTCAGGGCACATAGGCATGTTAAAAGTGTGCACCGAAACTTGATTGACCAATTCAAAGAGGCTAACATCAAAACTTCTCAACTAATGTCTGTGCTAGAAATTGAAGCAGGTGGGGCAGAAAATATTGGTTGTACAGAGATAGATATTAGAAATGTGCAGACAAAATATAAAAAGGAGATAAAGGAAATTGATGCCCAATTATCGATGGAACACTTCGAGGAAATGAAAGAAATGAATAACTCCTTTTTTATTGCTATGAATTGGATGATGAGGGCAGATTAAAACATTGTTTTTGGGCGGATGGAATTGCAAGGAAAAATTATCAGCTATACTCAGATGTGATCATTTTTGATACAACATATAATACAAATAAATATTCACTTGTTTTTGCCCCATTCAACGGAGTAAACCATCACAGGCAAACAATTACATTTGGATGTGCATTTTTGTGTAATGAGAAGATAGAATCGTTTGTGTGGCTTTTTGAAACATTTTTAAAATGCATGGATGAAAGGCATCCCGGGGCAATTGTTACTGACCAAGATCCGGCAATGGATAAAGCAATTAAATTGATATTTCCTTCAACATATCATCGTCTTTGCATTTGGCATATCCTTAAGAAGGAGACTGAAAAATTAGGTGCAATTGCTCACAGGAAGGAGTTTTATGAGCCATTCCACAGTTTAATTTATGGTGCGGAAAATGAAGAAGTCTTTGAATCACAATGGAGTGCACTAATGAAAGACAATTGCGTAGTGGGAAATGAGTGGTTGAAATCTATATATGCAATTCGTCATGCTTGGGTGCCAGTGTATAGTAAAGGTATATTTTTAGCTGGTATAAGAAGTTCACAACAAAGTGAATCCCAAAACTCATTTTACTCAAGGTATGTGAACAAAAAAATAGCCTCATTGAGTTTATACATAGATATGAGAGAGCTATCAAAAGACAGAGATTGAACGAGGCAAAAGAAGCATATGAAAATGCATATAAAAGCCCTAAATTGGTCACCCCATTCAATATGGAATGTACGATGGCAAAAGTTTATACTCGAAAAGTGTTTTATAAGTTTCAAGAAGAACTACAATACAGTATGGCTTGTTGCTCATCTCATAAGAAATTAGATGGGGAGGATGTTGAACAGTATGATGTAACATGTTGTAGAAATAATAAAGGCTTGGTTTCACATGTTATTTACAAAGGAGCTAATAGGAGATGCACGTGTAGTTGTCAGCTTTTAGAAAGTGAAGGTTTGCCCTGTAGACATTTGCTATATGTACTTAGATTGAATGAGGGGGATATTTTTCCTGAAATGTATATCATGAAGAGATGGACAATTGACATAGCAAAGGAAGTTGTTTTTGATGGTGAGGGAGTGGAACTTCATGGTGATTGTCAGAAAATGTTATTCTCAAATTGGGGAGAATTGCACTGTATATTTAATCGATGGGCCAAAAAGGCATATTCGTCATCTGAAAAGTTTGAACTCGCCAAGCAAAAATTGTTGGAGCTAGAAAAATTGGTAGAAGATGTGGTAGATGATCGGCATCATGGAATACAACTACATCATGGAATACAAGTCCATCCACCTGCACAATAAAAGACAAAAGGAAGTGGTAAAAGATGGAAGAGTGGTAAAGAACTTGCACTGGACCATTTGGGAAAAGATAGGTTGTGCCATGGTTGTAATCAATGAGGAGTTGGGCATGATAAATGCACTTGCCCTGCAATTGTATCACGGTAATGTTGCCTAATAAACCCTTCTTTTGATGTTTGTTATATATATATTTTTGTGATTATTTTCCATGTTTTGTTTTTAAATATATAGGCAAAAATTTGTTCCATCTGAAAGTGGAGTCGTGGAGTCTATTCAGGGCTGTCGGCGCAACGATGGCGATTGTCAAAGCAGTGATGCACTATGATAGCTCCGAATTTGTAACTTGTTACCATGAAATGTTATTTGCTTTAATCAAATTTCATACTTTTGTAACTTATAAGTTTGTACTTGTATTCATCATGTACAAGAAAATTATATAAGATGGATCTCCTTGGTCTTGATTTTTGATTTATTTAAATATTATAAGAATATTAACTACAATAGCGACCAAGACAACTTTTTTAATTTAATATTATAAGAATATTAACTACAATCTCCGGACGGGGCCGGGGCAGGGCGGGGCAGGGGCAGAGGCTGCTTGCAAGGCGGGGGCGGGCGGGGCTGCAGGTCAGGACTCAATCCTAACTTAAGTTAATATTACAAAAAAAATTAAATAAAATAATTTCGTAATAAAATCTTTATTCGATCCCAACTCGAGTTAAAATAATTTATTACGGAATTATTTTATTTTTGTTAAAATTTATTTTGTAATAAAATTTTATTCGGCATTAAAGTTATTTTGTAATAAAAACTTGACTCGGTCCCGCACATAATCGAGTCAGGTTTTTATTACAAAATTATTTTATATTTTTTAAATTTATTTCATATTATTGACTCAATCCCGACTCGAGTCAAGTTTTTATTACGATCTTATTTTTTAAAAATTATTCAATAATATTAAATTGACTCCAGTCGAGATCGAGTCAAATTATTTTTATGATATTATTTTATTTTTTAAAATTTATTTTGTAATATTAACTCGAGTTTGATTGAGTAAAATTTTTATTACCAAAATACTCTCACTTGTTTCTTCCTCATTTGTTTAGGCGTGCCACCCCTGCCGGCGACCTTGCCGCCAGCAGTGCGTTGGCCAACAATGTCGCCGCCTCGGGGCTGGATGGGCCTGCTGGGAAATGGGCGACGCCGGTCTTGTGTGTGACCGAATAAAGTTTTATTACAAAATTATTTTATTTTTTAAAATTTATTTCGTAATATTTACTCGATCTCGATCCGAGATCGAATCAAGTATTTATTATAAAAAAATTTTATTTTTTAAATTTATTTCGTAATATTGGCTTGATCTCGTGGGAGATCAAATCAAGTATTTATTAAAAGAATTTTATTTTTTAATTTATTTCGTAATATTAACTCGAGTCAGGGATTGAGTAAAGTTTTTATTACATTTTTACCCTCCTCTATTCCCCCCGCTCTCTCTCGCCGCGCCACCCCACCGCCGGCGACCTCGCCGCCGGCCACCCGCGGGGGGGGGAGGCGGGCAGGGGCTGGGGCGGAGGCTGCGGCGGGCGATGAGGGCAGGGGCAGGGGAGGCCGGCGGGGGTAGGGGCCAGACGGGGGTAAGGGCGAGGGCAGGGGTGGGGGCCGGGGAGGCCCGTGGGAGCAAAGGCAGCGGCGGGCGGCGAACGGCGGGACGAGGGCATGGGTGCGGCCGCTGGCGGGGAGTGCGTTTGGGGGGGGGTTGATTGTGGGCCGTCAGATCAGGATTCGACGGCCCACAATGGGCAGCGCATTGACGCTGCCAAAATAGGGGCAGCGCACTGTAGCGCTGCCCTATATATATATATATATAAAGATTATATTATTATATTATTTTATCTAGTCGAGTTTGAGTTATAACCTAGTGGAGTTGAGTCGAACACTACCTTACACAAATTCAACTCAATGGATTCGAGTTCGAGTCGAGCTCGAGCTCAAGTATTTAAATGTCGACTTTTGAGTCGACTCGAGCCGAGCTGAACACCAAATATACACGAGCTTGCTCAATTAGCATCCCTCGATATATGGACACAATAGTACCGGTTCGAAAAGGAAATCTTAAAGGGAAGGTATACTTGGAGACCTTTCCATAAATAAGCTAGATGATATCTCTCTCTAGTTTCTTTCACATTTTTATTTTTGACATTTATGAACAAGATGATGTGTTATATTTTAACAGTGAGGGAGCTTATTTTTAGGAGGCTCATAATTAAAATTCTATTTTCCCACTTCTTTGTACAGGTGGTTATAGCTACTCACCAATCAAAATATAATTGAAAATTGAATTTCCTCCTAATATTGAGAAGTGGATTTGGAAGAAGGAAACCCAATTAGTAGCTTTTTAACATATAGATTTTCTGCGTTTGCAAAAATTTAAAAACAAAAAATATATATATATATATATATTTATATTGTTTGTTCATTTTTTTATGTGGTGCATGGGGCTCACATACGTTAATATAAAAAGAATGAAAAGAACATGCATGCATGGAGATTGACTCGGCCACGTCAGCAAACAAAAAAAAATAAGTAAAGGAGAAAAGGAGAAAGAGTTGAGTTATGCCACGTATGGGAGAATTGGGATAAGTTAGGAGAGCTGATCTCCTCTTCCTCACCACCTCTTCACCATGTTCATCAAGAAGTGATTCTATATCATTCTCCAAGCCTCCCATCCTCTATATATACCCTCACCACTTCTCAGAAAACTCAGAACGAGAGGGGAAGCCAGTCAGAGCAGAAGACCCGTGAAGTGAAGCTCTCTACCAGGGAGGAAGAAGATAGGTTGGCGCCCGTCCGGAACCTCCTCCGTGAAGTTTGAAGAACCCCCTTGTGTTCCCCAGCAGTCCCTGCTTCCATTGATGGCACGCCACCGTCCAAAAGTTCCGCCAAAGCCCTCTAGCGATGAAGAAGACAACCCAATTGTTGTATTTTGAAGGTTTCGAAGTCAATTTTTGTAACACCCCAAATCTAGTTTGTTATTACACCGAAACTGGGAGTGTTATCGGATACCAAATCGAATTTCAAATTTAATTAAATTAGTCGACCTGAACCTAAATGGAATGGATCTACTTTAAGTGTTATAAGATGAAAAGAATGTCACAATGAATGTATGAAATACACAACTTAATAGGACGATACGTGGATGATATGATAACAAAAATTACACTCCAATCGATTTAATTTTCTTATAAATAAACGGATAAAGTTTTCCATAAAAGTACAATAAGAGAACCAACCTTTCCATCATAAAATTACAAAATATACGAAAAATAACAATATATATATCACAACAACATTACATCCTGCAACACATAGCTTCCATATCTTAATAGCTGACTGGGTCTTGACGCATTTGCTATTCACATTAACATGAGTAGAAGTTTACTAACTTCATTCACAACAACGTCATTATCATCAACATCATAAGATCATTATCAAAACATGGTAACCATACATTAAACATCACCAAAATATGTCATCAAACGTTTTACACATTAACTAGCATCACAATAAAACATCCTATCGTCAGGCATATTTGTTTGTAAGGATGTCACTGCTTTTTCGTCAAGTTTGACATATCGTATCGTGTTTGATGCTCACCTACATACATAATAGAAAATTGACAGTAATGGTTGCCACTAGTCCAAAAAATAGCTAATATCAAATTATCAATGAGATCTAACTCTTATGAGGAAAAAAATGCATATACTTCATCATAATTCTTATAAGGATAACTACTGAGGAGTCATCGAGTGATAATCTGGATAGCATCCCAAACTGACCGGTCGGATGCCTCTCTCGTCATTTTCTAACTTTCTCTTTCTAGGGAATACCAGTATCCCAAACCCTCTCCGATCCTTGATATATCTTCTGGTCATGAGTACAAAGACTAAATACTCTTAGGCAGTGGCCTTTAGTACCGCTTGACTCACACATTTGGACGTGCGCTGTACTAAAGAGTACCCGTAAACCCCTCGTTTTCCTGGTGTGAGGAACACAAAACGTAGAATTGTCAGAATCCATCGGGAATAGAACAACCCTCCCACTAATCCAAAGCCCACTATGACTGACACGTGCACCCGCTCATGGTATGTGCGAGTTGGTTTTACCATCTCTCGTCTCACTGAAAACTCAATAAAATCGTATATAGGCCTATAAAGGGGTTTAATATTGTAAGCATGAAGACAGCTTGTTGTGGATTTTGTTTTCGAAATCAGACTCGAGCGATGTCATCTTAGAGGGTTATTAATCTTGGAAATCAGTTCGTTAAAATGGCCCGTGTTAAGTGTGTTCTAATAAAACAACTACTTAACATGTCCTATAATAGACAATCCAAAATAACAATAGAAGAGATTGACAAACAAAAGTACGAGTCGTAAATGGACATGGTAAAAGCTTCAAGTATGGTCTCGGGCCTATATAGTGAGCTCCTACACCAAACCCACACAAACAAAACTAAATACTAATGCCCATGTACACACATATGTAGGGGTGCTAATCTAGCGAGTGAGCCGAACTCAACTTGTGCTCGAACTCGGCTCGAATAGTTTCAAACTCGTTCGAACTCGACTTGAGATTGAACGAGTTTTGAACATATATGCTTGAGTTTGACTTGAATATCTTTTATGTGTTTGAGCTTGACTCAAGCTCAAATACACTTAAACTGTTTAATTTTCCCGAGCTTGAACCCAGCTCGTTCGTGAGCTTGAAACAGGCTTGATTAAAAGTCAAAAGTACCTCACCTAAAAAAATGCAATCAATGTGGATTGAACCCACAACCTTAAAGTCATCAACTTAAATACTTACCATCTCAACTATCTCACTTCATTGTTATTATATTGTATATGTTTATATATATATATATAATATAATATAATATAATATAATATATATATTATATTATTTTATCGCGTCGAGTTACGAGTCGAGTTGGAGTTATAACCAAGTCGAGTCGAGTCGAGTCGAACACGACCTTGCACAAGCATGGCTCGTAAGATTCGACTTCGAGTCGAGTTCGAGCTCAAGCATTTAAATGTCGAGTTTCGAATCGAGTCAAGCCAAGCCGAACGCTAAATGCTCATGAGCTGGCTCGCTCAATTGACAACCCTACTGTAAAACCCATGATTCTAGTCAGGGTTTTATATTCAGAACTGGTCGGTTCGACCGTTATTTTTAAGTCGAGTTCAGTTTCAGAACACGTGTACTAAGCCGACGTCAGTTGTGTGTATGAGCTATGAAGGTCATGCGTACCCAAGTATATGATGATAACGTCATGAACACAGCAGAATAGAATGAGTTATCAGAATATATGAGAGTATGCCAGTTACTTTTTTATTTTTATATATAGTGGATCATAGAATTAGTCTTAGGCCGCTTACAACATTAGGATGCGTTACGGGCAGTTTAGGTGGGTTGATAGTTGTAGAGCATATCATTATGATATTTTGGTGCTTGTTTGATTTTATGGGATTTTTCCCAATTTTCATGGAATTTTTTAGGATTTGCGACGACTTAATTATTATTCTTAACTTGAGCCGGAGACGAGTCAATTAATATTTAAGAGTTTGCCACTAGCCCTTTTCTTCCCTCCCAATGCCTTCCTCCCCAAAACCCCTGCCTGATATCGCCCCCTTGCAGCGTCGCCGCCGCTACTGTGGACGCCACCCTGCCGTAGATCGGTGCCGCCTAGCCCTGCCACGGCGTCACCGTGCCACCCTGACAAGGCCCGGCCACCATCTGGCCGTTGCGACGAGAGGAAGCCGCGCCTTTGCACCGCGCTTCCCTCGCCGATCGCGCTGCCGGTGACCGTCGCCGCCGCGATCGAGTGGTCACCTTGATGTCTTCGACCAACCCACGACCCTCCCCGACTGGAGCGGAGCCCATCGCCACCTAGGCCAGCCGGATCTAGTCACCCATCGCCACCGCCCCAATTTTAGGCATTTCCCAATGAGCCGCCGCCTCCGTTGGCAACGTCGACGTTGTAGATGTGTCGGGCTCGCCGAGCCGGTTGCAATGGTCCCAATATGACCACTTTCCGGCCAGTAAATGCCGCCGGCGACTGTCGCTCGGAAGCTGCTGGAAAACTACTGAAACCTGCCGAAAAATAGCCGAAAAATCGTATTCGTTGGAATTTGCCGGATCTTCCGCGGAGCTTATCCAGTTGATCCCGATCGAACTTCGGATGCCGAACGAGCGCTGAATTTGAGCATCGAGACATGCGATGAAACCCTAGCCGTCGCTGATCGCCGACGACGTGAGGTATAATTACCTCCAAATTTATAAGTTAAAGTTTGATGATTGTTAGCACAACACGCTAGGGTTGATTATTTGATGTGATTAATGCTTAATTATGGATGAAACGATGAGTTGCATGATGAGATTAAGTGTGAATGAAGAGTAAGTGATCTAATGAGAGCATGATAAGTGACTACGACGTAACTTAGAAAAACGCAATAAAATTAGTATGAATAGGATGAGTTAGAATTATTTTCATGTCTATGATTATTTGGCTGTAGCTGGATACTGTTTGTATTTTGAGTGTGATGTTCATTGTGTGCGATGCATCATTTAGTTAGCGGGCGTTAGTATTTAGTTTTGATGTGTAGGTACGGAGTAGGAGCTCGCCGCCTAGGCGCGATGACATGCTTGGAGCTTCTACCAGGTCCGTTTAGGACTCATCTCTGTTTTACGTTCTCTTCTATTGTATGTTTATTTTATTATTTGCAGGACGGGTTACGTGGCATTTTATTAGATCCCACTTAACTCGGGCCATTTAATCGAACAGTTTTCCGGATTAATAAGCTCTCGAGGATGAGATCCCTCGAGGATGATTTCAAAAACAATATCCACCACAAGTTGCCTTCGGGCCTATTATATAAATCCCTTCCCAGGCCTATATATATAATTTTATCGAGTTTTCAGTGAGACGAGAGATGGAGAAACCGACTGCACGTACCATGAGCGGATGTCGTGACAGTCAAAGCGGGCTTTGGATTAGTGCAGTAGACTGTTCTATTCCCGAGGGATCCTGAAAACTCCGCGTTTGAGTTCCTCACACCCCTAGAACTTGGAGGTTCACGGGTACTGTTTAGTACAACGCATGTCTGGACTTGTGGTTCAAAGGGTACTAAAGGCGACTGCCTGAGAGTACTCGGCCTTCGTGCTCAAGGCCAAGAGAAATATGGAGGTAAGGAGAGGGCTTAGGATTTGAGACCAGAAAATGAAGTAGAAAATGCCGAGAGAGCCGTAAGTAGCAATAGATCAGTCAGTTCGGGATTCTACCGGGTCTGCAACCCAGTGGCTCCTCAGTAGGTGCCCTTCAGAGTGTTCACAAGGAGTATATGATGTTTTCTTTCATATTAGAGTTTTCTCTCATAGCCATCTTGTTATAGTTATTTTATTTTTCGGACATGTAACACTTGTTACTGACGTGTTTTTATACTATACGTAGGTAATAATCACGAGTTGGTGGAGCCAGTTTGGACGGAGGAGCACTCTCGTCGCTTGCACACATGTCAGTCGATTGAGTGGTTATATTTTGTTCATGATGTTATTATATTGATGTGATGTGATTAAATGCTAAAATTTGAGGACATGATGAGATGAAATACTAAGACATGATGACAGGAAAAGGAAATGTGAATAGATTGCGTAGTGGAAGCGTTGTAGGTTGAGACCCAAGCTTCAAAATGAGTGTATAGTAGATTAGATTCTGTGTGAATGAAATTGTTGATACATGTATATATATTTTTATATATTATTTGACAGGGTGGCCCCTAATTGCACTTTTAGGGGAGATTCTGTCCGTGTTATTTTAGAATTTTTACTGATTTGATCGTAATTGTATTGGTGTGTAATTTAGTTTGCATGTCATCCATGTAGTATCATGTTAGGATTCCGTGCATTCATCCATGTATGACGAGTCGTATCTTCATCTTAAGAGGCCAAAATTAGATCTGCACGAGTTGGGTTCGGGTTAGCCGACCTAACCGGGGCATGTAACATGCCGGTTTGGTTCACGAGCATGAACCGGATTTGGGGTGTTACAGAATTGGTATCAGAGTCACTCTTGCTCAATTAAGATGTAAGATACTTTTATAGGTGATGTGTGTGCAAAGACTGCTCCATGTCTAGCTGGTAGGTATGTTTTCGTTTATTTTGCTTACATGCAGATTTTTTCTTCATAAGTTATTTGGATAACAGTGTATTCAGGGCTTGATCAGAAATATGTGGAATTGGCCTTAGTTGAGCTGGCAAGACATTTTTATGGATTTTGATCGTGATATCAAACTGTTTGTCAGTTAGATGTGAACAGGGAATATTGTAGTGCTAGCAGAGGTATAATGGGTATAAGATCTCATCTTATACCAGATTCGGACGTTAGCAGATGTGAGCAGGAATCTGACAAGATTGTCATGAAGGGCTTTGAGACCCACTAGTTCTGTCCATCGCATAAGTGAATTGGATGATTGACTGAGGTGTTCGTGTCTTGCATATCACCACAATAGTCCTGCTTCCATGGGACATGGTGTATATGATAGGAATGAGTTAAAAAGAAAAGGGGTAGCAATAAGGAGTTTGAAGTATAGAGATACTAGCAAGTTAGCTGGCACATGAGATGGACCACTTCCAAAAGATAGTGATGAATGGGGATGAGTGGTGAGATGGATCAATAGTCTGATGGGCACTTCACAACCCCCCCCCTCTTCCACTAGTTTATGACCTACTGGTAGCAATTTTGGCTTCTTTTGCCAGATTGAGGTCTCGATATGATGACGAAGAGATCAGGACCACCATTTCTTATGATATCTAATATTTGACCGGATTCTATCAGAGATAAGGTACAAGATCAGTGATTGTCGTCTGAGGGCCAGTTAGCACTGATAGAAACAGCCACTCCAAATTTCGGGAGATCTCTGTGGGTCTAGCATAGGTTTACCATCATATGTGTCAGTACCATGATCCAAACCCCTTCGGATCAGACATGCATGGTTGGACAACCTGAGCCGAGCTGTTAGTAGCCAAGATATGTTAGAGATAGTAGTGGATTTATGATTTATAAGAATAGGATCAGATTTTTTCTGCATCTAGGTACCATGGTTGCCAACAGAGTTGCACAATCGCTGAAAGAGTTGCACAACCGCCGACCGAGTGCACAACCGCCGACCGAGTGCACAACCGCTGACCGAGTGCACAACCGCCGACCGAGTTGCACAACCGCCGACCGAGTCACACAACCACCGCCGAGGTGCACAGCCATCGTCCGAGATGCACTACCACTCACCGAAGACGCACTACCGCCGTCCGTGTATTGCTCATTCCCCGATCGAGTAGATTAGTTAGAGCTTAGTAGGGCTAGAACTTGAGGAACAAGATATAGCTACAATGGGATTAGCAGAACAGAGAAGAGTTGGGAAACTGAGGTTATTTGGATGAGATAGCGTAGGATCCGACTTCACAACTCTCTTGCAATCTTTGTCTTGACCTAACACCCTTGGGTCAGATGTATATTGCAAGATAACCCCACCAGGCATTGCTAGTGACAGTCTCATAGGAATGCGCATGGGCAGAGTCAGGGAACATGGCAATATGAGCTCCAGATGGGATGGTCACAATGATCAGATTGTGTAGATTTCATGATAGTACATCCATGGGCCACAACCAGCATACACAGATCAGACAGTTAGTAGATGGTCACACACGCAGTTTGACCTATTTAGTGATGGGTTGTTAGTGACAAGAGTTAGACTTGTACTACAGGATTGGGCATAGATAGAAGGTTAGTGAGGAAGTGTCCTTTAGAAGGATAGTGATTCCCTTGTATTTTTCCAGTACGATTAGGTTCTCACCTTGAGATATAGGATTGAGCCTTGCCCTGAGTATAGAGGTACCTTTATAGTACTGATTAGGGTTTACAGTGCAGGTAGATGTTGCAGACTGATCTTCCAATGAGGATTCTACCCCAGCATGAGAGCGATGTAGACAGAGGCTTCAGACAGAACAGGCCATGCTGACCAGACATAGTGATATCAATGTATGCTCATCTTCATTGATAGCCTTGCTTGAGGGTCTACCACAGCGGTAGTAGTCATGTGAGTCAAGATTAGTATTACAAATTGGTACGGGATGGCAGGTCACACACCATTGAAGAGCGGACGAGACACTTGTCAACCTCACTATGAGTCCCCATAGACTTGAGAGGAGACAGTGGTTCTTTGGGTCATTTGAACCCCGCCCGTTTAGAAGTGCGTGCCTAGTACGGTATCTAGAAACACGTGCCTACTATTAGTCGATTGAACTAGAGCCACTTAGGAGTTGTTTCTGAGATTCGTCATTGATTAACTGTTCCACAGCCTGATCACATGTGGCATAGTGAATTATGGTGATCTTAGAGACAAGTCCATAGACCTACCGATATTTTGGCCACCCAGTACTCTACATAGGGATTTCATCTCCCCTACCACTTGCATGACACCTTAACCTTATCATAGATCAGAGTGACATACCTATGCAGCGGGTATTTCTTAACCTAGTGGATTCCCCCGTTTACCTGGCATCAGATACCACATGCGAGGATGAGATATTACCTACTGAGAGTTCTTGAGTAGTGGGACCAGATTTCCACGAGATTTAGTCCCCTTCCTATAACCTGTAGATGTCAGACAGAGTAGAGCTTCCACTTGAGGATTTCCACTCACCCCTTTGTATATGTCAGTTTTACTATCAATTTACCCAAATGATTGAGATGGGTATACATTGCCCAGAGCACATGCCACAAACTAGATGCAGGCTCTACAGACCATGCAGAGTATGTTATCATACTCGAGACACTCTGTGTATGTACAGGTGTTTTCGCTTCCTTTCACCAATAGTTAGTAGTTGTATAGATAGTCACTAGAGCCATAGTATATAGTAGAGTCATAACAGCTATCTTTGTTCTTTATAGAACAGAGTGGGATATTTGGCTCAGGACCGAGTCAACTAGGACCCAGTGAGCAGTCGAGTTCCTTATATAGGGACACTTGAGAGTTGGATCTAGACTGGCGACAGTGAGCCATGCAACTCATTAGTTTATACACTCGACCTAGCAGGAGACTCATAGCATACTTTAGGTTGGTTGTAGGACTTAGGAATAGAGCTTCCTGAGAGTACATGTAGGTGACTTTTCACAGATGAGGATTAGAGGGATATGGGTAGATGCTAGCAGGTAGGTCTTACCCTCAATGTAGTTTTCCCAGACATAGCTCAGATTAGAACCTTGTGATACTCTAGAGTATCTACTTGACCAACCCAATTGGCCCTTAGGGGTGACCTAGGACCGAGTTAGTAGTAGGGATCACAACAAAAGAGAAGGATGATGGTCATGTCAGAACAGGCAGAGACAACTTAGAAATAGAATGTTGATATTGACAGCATCACAAACAGAACCCGCCATGACGGTGCAGCTATAGTAAGTGAGGATGTACGTGACTATCGAAGAGTAGATGATACAACTGGTGTGTATCTAGCTTCCGGGTATTAGTTAAGTGGAACCTCCTTAAGTTGACATTTCGAGGACAAAATTTTTATAAGGAGGGAAGATTGTAAAACCCACGATTCGAGTCAGGGTTTTATATTCAATACCAGTCAGTTCGACCGTTATTTTTGAGCCGAGTCAGTTTCAGAACACGTGTAACTAAGCCGACCTCAGTCGTGTGTATGAGCTATGAGGGTCATGCGTACCCAAGTACATGATGATAACGTCATGAACACATCAGAACAGAATGAATTATTAGAATATATGAGAGTATGCCAGCTATATTTTTTTATTTTTATATAGAGTGGATTGTAGAATTAGTCTTCAGCCACTTATCGCGTTAGGATGTGTTACAAGCAGTTTGGGTGGGTTGATAGTTGTAGAGCATATCATTATGATATTTTGGTGTTTGTTTGATTTTATAGGATTTTTTCCGATTTTTATAGAAATTTTTTTAGGATTTACGGTGACTTAATTATTATTCTTGACTCGAGCCGAAGACGTGTCAAGTAATATTTACAAGTTTGCCACTAGCCCTTATCTTCCCTCCCGACACCTTCTTCCCCAAAACCCCTCCCCGATGTCGCCCCTGTGCAGCATCGCTGCCGCTACTATGGATGCCACCCTGCTGCAAGCCGGTGCTGCCTAGCCCCGCAACAGTGTCACCGTGCAGCCCCAACCAGGCCTGGCCACCATTTAGCCATCACGATGCAAGGAAGCCGTGTCTTTCCAGCACGCTTCCATCGCTGATCGCGCCGTCGGCGACCATCGCCGCCGCGATCGAGTGGTCACCTCGACATCTTCGACCAACCCACGACCCTCCCCGACCGGAACAGAGCCCATCGCTGCCCAGGCCAGCCGGATCTAGTCACCCATCACCACCGCCCCTGTTTTAGGCATTTCCCGATGAGCTGCCACCTCTGTTGGCAATGTTGACATTGTAGGTGTGTCGAGCTCACCGAGCCGGTTCCAATGGTACCCAATATGACCACTTTCTGGCCAGTAAATACCACCTGCAACTGTCACCGAAAACCGCTGAAAGCTGCTGGAAAACTACTGAAACCTGCCGGAAAATCGGATTCATTGGAATTTGCCAGATCTTCCGCGGAGCTCATCCAGTTGATCTCGATCAAACTTTGGACGCCGACGAGCGCGGAATTCGAGCTTCAAGACGCGCGACAAAACCCTAGCCAGTCATCGATTGCCAATGGCATGAGGTATATTACCCCCAAATTTATAAGTTAAAGTTTGATGATTGTTAGCACAACACGCTAGGGTTGATTATTTGATGTGATTAATGCTTAATTATGGATGAAACGATGAGTTGCATGATGAGATTAAGTGTGAATGAAGAGTAAGTGATCTAATTAGAGCATGATAAGTGGCTACGACGTAACTTAGAAAAACGCAATAAAATTAGTATGAATAGGATGAGTTAGAATTATTTTCATGTCTATGATTATTTGGCTGTAGCTGAATATTGTTTGTATTTTGAGTGTGATGTTCATTGTGTGCGATGCATCATTTAGTTAGCGAGCGTTAGTATTTAGTTTTGATGTGTAGGTACGGAGTAGGAGCTCGCTGCCTGGTGCGATGACATGCTTGGAGCTTCTACCAGGTCTGTTTAGGACTCGTCTTTGTTTTACGTTCTCTTCTATTGTATGTTTATTTTATTATTTGCAGGATGGGTTACGTGGCATTTTATTAGATCCCACTTAACTCGGGTCATTTAATCAAACAATTTTCTGGATTAATAACCCCTCGAGGATGATTTCAAAAACAAGATCCACCACAAGTTGCCTTTGAGCCTATTATATAAACCCCTTCCTAGGCTTATATATATAATTTTATCGAGTTTTTAGTGAGATGAGAGATGGAGAAACCGACTGCACGTGCCATAAGCGGATGTCGTGACAGTCAAAGCGGGCTCTGGATTAGTACAGTAGACGTTCTATTCCTGAGGGATCCTGAAAACTCCGCGTTTAAGTTCCTCACACCCAGAGAACTTGGAGGTTCACTGGTACTGTTTAGTATAGCGCATGTCCGGACTTGTGGTTCAAAGGGTACTAAAGGCGACTGCCTGAGAGTACTCGGCCTTCGTGCTCAAGGCCAGGAGAAATATGGAGGTAAGGAGAGGGCTTAGGATTTGAGACCAGAAACTGAAGTAGAAAATGCCGAGAGAGGCGTCAGTAGCAATAGATCAATCAGTTCGGGACGATACCGAGTCTGCAACCCAGTGGCTCCTCAGTAGGTGCCCTTCAAAGTGTTCACGAGGAGTATATGATGTTTTCTTTCATATGAGAGTTTTCTCTCATAGCCATCTTGTTATAGTTATTTTATTTTTCGGACATGTAACACTTGTTACTGACGTATTTTTATACTATATGTAGGTAATAATCACGAGTTGGAGGAGCTAGTTTGGACGGAGGAGCACTGTCGTCGCTTGCACACATGTCAGTCGATTGAGTGGTTATATTTTGTTATGATGTTATTATATTGATGTGATGTGATTAAATGCTAAAATTTGAGGACATGATGAGATGAAATACTAAGACATGATGACAGGAAAAGGAAATGTGAATAGATTGGGCAGTGGAAGCGTTGTGGGTTGAGACCCAAGATTCAAAATGAGTGTCTAGTAGATTAGATTCTGTGTGAATGAAATTGTTGATACATGTATATATATTTATATATATTATTTGATAGGGTGGCCCCTAATTGCACTTTTAGGGGAGATTCTGTCTGTGTTATTTTAGAATTTTTACTAATTTGATCGTAATTGTATTGGTGTGTAATTTAGTTTGTATGTCATCCATGTAGTATCATGTTAGGATTCCGTGCATTCATCCATATATGACGAGTCGTATCTTCATCTTAAGACGCCAAGATTAGATCCGCACAACTTAGGTTTGGGTTAGTCGACCTAACCGGGGCCTGTAACATACCGGTTTGGTTCACAAGCGTGAACCGGATTGGGGTATTACACCTACCTATATGATGCATGAAAAATATGATAGATAAATCAAACAACTATAGGACAATCGTATATCCTGATCAATCCTAATAATCCCTAATCTTGTCAACAATATAATCATGTGCAACTATATGAAATCGAGATAACATGATAATATTTCAGGCAACACTCAACATAGTAAAATAACCAATCATAAACCTGTAATCAATTCCCTATCATAGTAATGTAATTAAATTCAAGCGTCAACAATTATTACTTAACCAGATGAATCTGGATTCGTACGTAATCATACCATTAACATCACAATTTTATTAATATGCAATTAAACATAACCATTAACTTAATAAAGATCATGATTTTAATAATCAAACTGATATTTAATTGTGACAATTTAATCATTAGAACTATATGTATAATTCATGAGTTTAATTATCTAACATTAATTAACAGTAGGTAACAACGAGCATGTATTTTGATATTAACTAATCAAGTATCTTCCTATAATTTCAACAACACATGCATTCTAATAGCATACACAATTTGCATTAATTCATCCACATTGCACAATTTAATGAATGATATAATCATAATGATCAATCATATGAAATAAAATGAAATTAAATAGTATACCTAAGTTGGCAGTCACGCTGTGACGACTGTGGTTGCCAGCGGTTGCCATGAGGAGGGAGAAGATAGGTGTGATTGCCATCCCATGAGTGAAGTCGGCAAGGGAGAGTGACTTGAGATGGCTAGAGCTGCCACTGGCTGGTAGTAATGGCCAGTCATGACACGGTGGTGGTTGTGGTCGGCTAGGGCAGGAGGAAGAGTAGGCTAGGCTAGGGTTAGGGTTAGGTTTAGGATTAGGTGGTGATAGGGAGAACTTGACTAGGGCGGTCATTGGCCGGCGGTAATGGGCAGTTGCTGGCAGTGGTGTAGGTGAGGCTGGCTAGGGCAGGGAGTGGCTAAGGGAGTTTAGTTAGGGAGAGTGGAGGAGGGCTAGGGGAGGTTGAGTTTGGCTAGCAGGATGGTTGACCATGTGGATGGCGGAGTGAGTGACTGGGACAGTGCATGCAAGCGGCAACCTTGGGTCACTCAGGGTCACCATCCATATGTCGCCTAGACTGGGGAAAGGTCAGGAAGGAGGGCTGATGGCCTAGGGAGGGTTGCCGAAGGTCGCCATCGGAGTTGGTGGCTGGCGATGACGCTTGCAAGATTGCGACAATGGGTGGCCATGAGGGAAAGCGGGGAGAAGAGGGGTGGGAGAGGATGGAGGAAAAGAGGTGGGTGAGGTGGCAGCGAGGGTGGTTGTAAGTTAGGGGTTGGGTTAATAGAGGAGAGGAGTCTGAGCGGAGAAGAAAGAAGCCGTGGGGGTGGGGCGGGCGGGGGAACGTTCTGGTAAGGGTACTTTCATAAATAAAAGTTGATTTATCTCTGGTGCTAGTAAAAATAATGAAAAAATTCTTAAAAAATATAATATATTTATGATAAAATAGCATAAAATAAAATATGTTCAATAATATAAAATAACATGTTCTAAACCTACCAACCTACCCAAAAATCCTACCTAACACGTCCTAACACAATAAACGGCTTAATTCTAATTTTTACGGTCATAATAACAATAATAAAATCACTGTATATTATCGTATATTCTAATAACTTATTTGCCAATTGTATTATTGATATTATTATCATATACTCGAGTACACTTAACTTTCATGGCTTATAATACACGGCCGGCCTCGGTTGATCGCATGCGTTTTGAAATTAACTTGACTTGTAATAAGTATAAAACAATGACTCTAAGCCGTCTGTCGTCAGAAAATCTCCACGAATTGCCCTACCAGAGAAATAGATTACCCAAAGTAGCCTTGCAAAATCAACTTTGGTGCCACTGTCAGGCAAGACCCAGCAACCTACGATCAAGCCTTCACATCCAAGAGGTTCTTCTAATTGTCAACTACAAGTTACT
Source organism: Piper betle (assembly GCA_033002965.1). Classification (NCBI taxonomy): domain Eukaryota; kingdom Viridiplantae; phylum Streptophyta; class Magnoliopsida; order Piperales; family Piperaceae; genus Piper; species Piper betle. The sequence continues at coordinate 208 of JAURVB010014734.1, read as the reverse complement.
ATCACGCTCAACCGACGAAAAGCCTCACCGTCGCTGGAATCCTATCATGAAGAAGCCAAGCCATATAGAAAGAAGACAGATGACATCGGCGACTTGTGAGCACCTTTTCGGCCGTTCAGCGCCATATCTGGCCACCCTGTAACGTCCTTTCAATAGCCCTTGTTGAATTTTGGACGTATATATACAAGTATATAATTGTATCATATGC